>JAOUQT010032582.1:0-11383 GCA_025769995.1 Xyliphius kryptos
TTAGCGAGTTACGAGTGGGTCAGACTTCTCTTAGATTTACGAACTACTTTAAGTACTACGTTAGTTACGAAGGCTTTCGGGAAACGTTCGTAAACTTAAGAATGTTCTTAAGTATGAAGTTACGAAGTACTCAGCGTTACGAACGTTTTGGGAAACGCACCTCAGATCTTGCCACAGATTCCAGATTGGGTTTAGTTCTGGACTTTGACTGGGCCATTTTAACACACGAATATGTTTTGTTTTTAACCATTCCATTGTAGCCGTGGCATTGTTTGGGGTCATTGTCCTTCTGGAAGGTGAAGCACCGTATGCAAAGATAAACTTATAAATTGGAATATTATTTCCTGGTAAATCCGCGCAGACAAGTGGTGTCTGTTTGATCTGATGCATAAGTTTCCCATGAGGAGGTACCACATGAACACCCTCTGTAGTCGGATGCATCGAAATTTTCAATATGAATCGGCCGAGTAGTACCGTAAACACTATTTCCAAGTTGGCTGAAAAGTTCAGCAACTGTAAGATTTAATATAAATGAATTTGTAGGTTAATTTTAATAGAAAAGTTATGTATTTAACGCTAGATTTGTGCTTTAAGAAAACAGGAACAACGTCTGAAAATACGATATTGCAAAGCTCCATGTGTTATGCTCGCGTGCCGGTTGTGAGAACAGATAGCTCGCACGGAGGGGAGCTGGAAGGAGCAGGTATACCAGGTGAGGATTCACAAAAGAGAGATTTATTTAGCATGGAAGCTAGAGGTACGGTATACAGCCAATAGACCGACGCGCAAAAACACGAAACAATAAACATCAATCCAGGTCAGGGACAAAACGGAAACCAAGAGCATATAAAGGAAAAGTCCCTGACATGATAACAAGGGAACCAATAAGAAAACCAAACGGTTAATTAAGTAAATGAAAACAAAATACAAGTTAATTAACTGAAGGGAACACAAACAGAAGGAAGAAGCCTTACAACTACATATATATAATTGTGATGGAATACTAGTATTAATAATTGATATTTACATCAAAACTATTCTTTGGAGATGCCTTTTTTTGACGTTTCCGTTGTGATAAACCTCGATGAAACATGTCCTCCCGTGTGACACAAATGCTAAAAACTGTTTTGGTGTCCAAATTCATTTTTAGTCTGCTGATGGCATCCGCAAGGCTTAAGAAAAAACATATCATTAAATAGTGTTTACTGACTTGGCTTAGAAAGCAGAATCTCTTCAGTGTACCTGTATTCTTTGTCTCCAATTTTGGAAATATCCTGTTCAAAATTAGCATTGGATGTTAGTTCAGCCTCAAATCTGAAAAACAACATTACATAGTGTGACCAAAAATATGTAACTTTGGAATAAAGCATTACATTTGGTCATTTAGCAGATGCCTTTATCCAGAGTGACATAAGTATCTCAACTTAATGATTGGGGTTAGAACACAGGATTGATACAGCACCCCTGGAGCAATGAGGGTTAAGGGTCTAGGCTCAAGGACCCACACTGGAAACTTCAGTAGACCTTGGATTTGGATCCACAACATTCTGATTGGAACTCAACACCCTAATCACTGAGCTATCACCCCTAGTAGTAATACGCAACAGTTGTATATCTGTTAATTGTACTTTTTATTTGGGTATTTCCAGATTGCCTTGAAAGGTCAACACATCCACAAGCATTATTTTTGGTAGAAACATTAACTTGAGCTAAACACCATATTGCTTGCAAAATGTAAGAATGCACAATAGTCAATTCTTGTTAGTCAGTTCTTTTAAGCCTTGTTTAAATGTAAGATGACTTTAGTTCAGATTGCTAGAGAAGACAAATAAAATTCACATTAAGTCAGCATTTCCCTTTTAAAAAAATCACTGCAAGAGCCAGGTTCGAGTCAAACAGCTTAAAAACTTACTATTGAAACAGTGTATTAATGAGTAAAGTATAAATCAAAAACACTTTTGTATATTTTCTCCTAAAGATTTTTTATATTTTCTAACTAACGACTGACTAATAATCTATGAATTTAAAAACTGCTAAAACAAAAAATGTTACCCCTTTCATCATAACCACTTGATCTGTCCTAAAAACTAAGGTGGATTTAAACTGGGGTGTAACACCAACAAGTAATAGCATTTATTTAAACATAACAAGATATTTAACAGGAAATACCTTTCATTACAGTTGCTGGCATGTACCCCAATATAGTCCGCTGGATACATGTTCGAGCACAATGGACAGTATACCTGCACAAAATCAGAAATGGAAAAAAATGTCACGTGTGAAAAAATGGGTAAAAATACAATTACACATTAGTTTACACATTTTGTTAAAGAAATACTTGTAATACCTTAACATTATCAACCTCGTCATTAGATGCTTGTACTTCCAATGAATTTTCTAATTTTTTGCTTGTGTCTGCCTCACACGTCTGGGCATGTACAGCCAAAAGCTAAATGGGCATGTCCACAAGACATGTGGCACACTGAGCTTTTGGCATCGCATCAAATTCTTTAGATGAAACCGGCAAAGGGGAAACGTCCAGTGTGCTTTACAAATGCATAATGTACAGGCAACCTTTTCCTCATGCAGCTTTGATGATGCCCTTCCCCTTGTAGCCTTCTGCCACAGGTGATATGACGTTCAACTTCCTTTGACCTAATCCTCCTGTGAAAATACATGAATAGATAATAAATAAATAGAGTAAATTTAGTTAGCCCAATAGATAAAAAAAAAAAAAAAAATTTAAATGAGTGGCATCACTTAAAATAAGGTTAAATAAAAGTATAAAATAGACAGCTACATAACTATTAAGTTAATGTGGTGTAATTTTCATATACAAACAAACTAATATATCAGGGCTTAGTGGTTAGCACGTTCGCCTCTCAGTGCTGGTAATTCCCGGTTCAAATCCTGATCTGGGTGGAGCTTCCATGTTCTCCCTGTGTCTTTGTGGGTTTTCTCCAGGTTCTCCTGTTCCCTCCCACAGTCCATAAACATGGATTCAAGGTTAATTAAATGCTTTAAATTGCCCCATTTAGTGTGTGCTTGTGTGTGACTATATGAGTGAATGTATGCCCAGAGATAGATTGAAGCCCTGTCCTGGGTGTATCTGCCCAGTGCCCGAAAAATTCTCCCCTGGATGGGCATAGGGAACCCCACCACGAACCTAGTAAAGGAATAAGCGGAAGTTAATGAATGTATGGATTTCAGGTTGCTGTGGTTACCTTTTATCCCGAACTAAAGCTGAAACTACATGATTAAGCAATACCAGGGCAGAGAATCTCAAACAAAATTTAGATAAGTGATTAAAATTACACAGAGAATTATTTTTATAAACCAGATGCAAACCTAGCCATATTCTGCTCCACTGCAGTCGCCAATGTTTTGGAAAACATAAGAAGCCGTTGTTGCAGGCTAATGGATGCACTTTGTCTCCTTGCAAATGGTTCCCTGTTGCCAAGGACAGTCGGTTCATGACGTTCTGTTACTGGCTCTCTGCTGCCTGATATCTGCTTCTCCTGACCTGTAAAAAATATATATTTACTTATTATATACAGAGTATTGTATAAACATGCTATTATTAAAGAGTTACATTATTGCATATCTGCAAATGTACTAAACAAAGTTGCTAAGCCTTACATACCAGTTTCTGACACCATAGAATGGCCTTCGGAAGCAGAGAAACCATGTTGGGCTGCATTTCTCAATTTGGCCTAAATGTTTAAAGTTTTAAAGTTTAATATGGGAGGTCGGGCAGAATAAGAACTTCATGGCACAATGTAGCCGCACATTTCTTGTGCCGATGACAAACATATCAGACTTGCACCTAAATGTATTAAAAGTATAAAAGCACATTCCCACACCTCTTCCAGAACAACCAAGCGCACAGAGCTCATTCAGATCCTCATTACGGGGAATAAACGTTTGGGGGTGGGGGGGGAATAGGGAAGTAAGTTTTGTCATTGCAAAATCAACTGAGATAAGTTTGCATTTTTTGTTAATAATCATTTTTTAGTTTTTAAATCCATTATTAGCTCTATACAAAACTTATTTTTGAAATGTATTTCAGGCTTAAAATGCAGAAATATATGTTTAATTACAAAGTAAATGCAGTTGACAAGACAAAACATGATAACCATACAATATAATTAATATAATATTATTTATCTTTGTGTCACGAACCCGGTCTCGCCTCGAGCCGCGACTGCGCAGTGACATGCGCAGAGCTGATGCGCACAAACACGCCGTAGGGAGCCAGGCAACACCAGTGAGTAAAGCGGGGGTATTTTATTTTACACAGAGACAAAAACCACAGAGGCATATGGATCGCGGGGTGACATAGACGTGGACGTACACGGAGGACCGGGAGACACAGAACTAAATACATAGGGAACAAGACCACATGACAGAAACGAACCAATCAACAGACAAAACCAATAAACACCAACAGTTAATTAACTAAAGTGATGCAAAAACAAGGAGTTAATTAACAAGGGTGTGACAAAAACGTTAAAGGTGTCTGCTATTTAAAAAGTTTGGTTTCTTTTTTAAGATCGGTGCAGATTAAATCCATCCACCGTTTGTTAAGTGTTTGAAGGCTGAACCTCTGTTTTTCCTTTACTGCTTATCTGCAAGGCCTAAAGCTGTTTAATCCTTACGTTTATTCATTTATTTATTTTATATACGTAGTGTAAGGTTTTCCTGTCGTCGATTTATGTACCACTTTTATCAACCTCTCCACAGTCATTGTGTCTTACTATAATTCTTCCTTTTTTCTTTTTTTTTCTCAGAATCGTGGTGGCACTGTAAGGTGGCAAATATGGGGTAGAAAATAAAATCAATAACAGGACTAAGTGGGAGAGGTCAGAGTTCAATGGGGTTCTTGAGTAATATGAGGAGTGTCAGCACTCTTGAGCCAAGGGGGCTGGTGGATTTGATGGAGATCCTGTTAGCAGCCATTGATCAGGTCAGTGTGAGCTGGTGAAGGGTTATCAGAGAGGTGCTTTAGGCATGGGGGGGTTATCAGATCAGCAGGAACAACAACTGGATTTATCTCGCTTAAGGTCATAAGATGTCAGAACGTCAAGTGAAAGGGAAGAAATGTTGCCAGAAAAAAATCTAGCTAATGACCGGGATGTCAGAACCTGCTCTGGAAAGTATTAACAAGGCCAATCTCACATCTATCTATTGTTTACACTATATTTTTATACATTTGCTTACACTACCTAAGCCAATGTATCTGAAGATGGCCATGGTTTATGAGGGTTTGCGCCACGTTTATTACATCCTGTAAACTATTCTTGAAAATATTTTAATGTTTTGTCTGTGAGAAATTGAACTGGCCAATATGAAAAAGATAATGCTGTCCAAGCTAAACATTGATTTTTTTATTTTTATTTTTTTTTAGCATTTATTCATGTTTTCAACAGGGTACTGTTGGTGGGGAGGTGGGTGCTGAGGGCGCTGCAGCATCTTTTACAGACAAGACATCCTCTTCACAATATCAAAATAAACATTTTAAAGTACCTAAACTTAACTTGATTAACTAGTATTATTACAGGTGTAGTGTTTTAAATAGGTATAGAAATTTGCGTGAAAATAATTATTTGTGTTAAAATATAAAAACTGAACTTAAATTAATTAAATACAAAACAGTCGTAAAGTGGTGTCAAACTTAATGAGATTGTGATGGAGTGGAAAGAGTAGGGGAAAATCAGGCTAAACGGATGGAACACATAGAGCGGCACCAGCAGCCAAAGGTTAGCCATACAGTGGTTTTCAAACAGCCTGGAACGTGTTTTGCTCACAATGAGCATGCATCGACTGCTGCACCGCAGCAGCTTGTGGGCAAGGAGAAGAGGAAAGAAATGTCTGAAAGCTAGCCACACGGCTAATAGCTTCAGAGTATCAGATGCATTGTGAGCATCGAATGGCTTGTTCGGCCATGTCCCGTACTTGCATTTCACCAGTTGGCACGCATAAGGGCTGAATCCAGATCTAACCTGAGAAAGGTCACATTTTGAGATGGGACCAGACTGCTCTTGGCCATATTGACTCTGAAGCCAAGCAATTCTAGATGGGACGGAAGAGTATTCATGTCCCTCAGCACCTTCTCTCTGGAGTTGGCTGTTATAAGATAATCGTCTATATATGTCAGATTTCCCTGTCCCGAGAGTCTCAGTGGGGCTAGCACTGCTAGGGTCTTGTGTGAAATGTAGAAACTTTCTGTGTGTGGGGAAAATGCTTATGCGAAGGAAAGCATGTTTAAGATCGACTGACATGAACCAGTCGTTCTGACGAATAGACTGTGAGATTGTGTTAAACTTCATCATGCAGATGTTCTACTTCCTAAATGTCTGTTCTGCAGGCAGTGGTTGCTCAGTAGGTAGGGCATTGGACTTTCAATCAGAAGGTTGTGTGTTCAGTTCCACTGTTAATGTCCAATGTTACCATTGTGAGTCCTTGAGCAAGACCCTTAAACGTCATTCCAGGGTGCTGTACCAACCCTGTGTTCAGATCCCAACCAAGTTGGAATACTTGTAAGTAACTTTGAACAAAAGCGTCTGCTAAATGTAACTTTCAGGTCTAAAATCAGGTGGAGGGAACGGTCCTTTATTGGAATTATGAAGTATTGCAAGTAATGACCCACATGACTTTGGTCTGGTTGAACAATTTGGATTGCATCTTTGAGGAAAATGATCTCCTCTGCTAAAAGTGGAGCTGAGATGTCGTTAGTGGAAATTGATTATTCAACTGAAAAGAGGAGGTTTTTTGGTACACTGGAGTATGTAGCCCTGTAAGACCATGTTTGTGACCAACTCGAGGCACGTAAGTCCTTTCAGGCTTATGCATTCTGACACAACAGCCTCAGGCTGTTGAGCCTGTGCAGTGACGCCCTCTGGCAGGGAAGCCAGATAATGCATGGGAGGCTTGTAAACCTGTGCAGCAGTACCTGCTGTTGGAGAAACCAGGTAATGCATGGCTGACTTGTAATCCTGTATGAAGGTGCCATCTGGCAGGGCAGACAGGTAATGCGCCACAGGCTGACAAGTCTGCAAAGCAGGGCAATGCTTTTTTTGTGTATTATGGGGCCGTGAACCTTTATGAGACATGAAAGAGGTGTTTTGTGCAGACTGTTCATAGCACTTTAAAAACTAAACTCTTCTCTAGCCCGGTGTTTTGGCATGCACATGGCTTTGGAGAGCTGTGGAGGTGGTGTAGCACCCAAACGGGTAGCGCCGTTGAGCCGCGAGAAAAAAGGCAACCCTGGAAGGCTTTTGGCCCTCCATGGTGAGCTTGATTTACTTAGGCAGTGGAGTGCTCCAGCTGTCGGCCAGAGGGGCAGAACCTGAAAATCTCTGAAAACAGGCATCAGTTGTCACTTCTGGTTGAGCAGGGGACAGTGGGAACCAAAAGTGAGGCTTCCTTGCTGCGACCACAGAAAAGCGGCCTCTCTCCCAGTTCTTGTATAAAGGGCCATGATTGTGTCGTTGTTTTGTGAGGGAGCGACCTTGAGGCGATAATAAAGCAGCCTTCACAGCAGCACGAGACAATGACTGCTATCGTCTAGCTGAGGAATGGCCTCTGAAGTGTTCATCAAACCCATGCACACTATGCAGAGAGGACGGAAGTATCCTTTGCTGCGATGAGGGCACCGCAGATGGGCAGACAGGCTCATGACTGCGATTCCTTAAAACACGTTAAAATGGCCAGAGTGCACCTACACCCTAGGTAGGCAGAGGAAAGCTGGCGAGTAGCCGTAAAAGACTTAAAACCGAAACTCAAAACCGCTGTCCTGAATTGTAAATTTCTTTTGGCTCCACGGCCAGTGATGGCTGGTCCAAACGAATTGGGTCCCTCTAAAAACAGTTAAATGTAAGGTCGCACAAAGCGAATTACGAACTGAGGAAGGAACACGCCCCATCCAATATATGTATGCTGGGTGAGGAGGGCGTGGAGGCCACCCAGCATTGGATGCATGTTCCTGTCTGTCAAGCCAAACACAATTGGATGCTTCAGTGGATCGAAACGAGAGGATGAATAGGAACCCTGTTGTAATGTAACGTTGTAATGTCTAATGCAATGATAGTTAAAATATTTAAATGTCCGCTTAATGTTAGACTATAATTTATATTATCACATTCCTGACTTGACACTTGCATTGCACATCTTCATAGCTGTAATCATTTAGAGTTATCTGTAAAGTAATGGTTAATCACTAGGCTTTCCACTGTATCAGCTCATTTATTTCTCATATAAATACAGGTGTGTGTGTGTGTGTGTGTGTGTGTGTGTGTGTGTGTGTGTGTGTGTGTGTGTGTGTGTGTGTGTGTGTGTGTGTGTTGGAGTGGGGGAAGGATGAATAGCAAATTAAATGCTATTTAAATGACTGACGTCTTTATGATACGGGTGATTATCACCACTAATGTTCTCAAATGAGTTTAAAAAGCTTTTTCACCTCCTTAGGGATGTGTGCTTATGCAAAAAGAAATGTATCACTTACACAGCAAAAATTGCTACTTAAAAAAAAAAAAATTGTGTATATACTCAGGCTGAGGAGTGTGGTGTGATTTACCATACTTTTTATAGCATAGGTTGAAGTAAAAAAAAAAAAAAAAAAGCTAAATATTAAGGGCACTAACAAAGCATGTACATAAAATATGGACTACAGTATTATTAGAACTACAAAATACATCAGTATGGTAAGTGGAATTAATCAAATGAACAATAAGTGTAGAAACATTAGGGTTACTCATTATTCATTACATGTTACAAGTTTTTATATAGTACTCTTAACTTCAGACTTTTAAACTCTCTTATGAAGTACAGCATCTTGAGAAATTTAGATAAGACTGTTCATATTTACACTCCTTAACATAAATGCACTGCCCAAAAGAAAACCACAATTTATGATTTTTTAAATTAATTTTATAAATGATTTAATTCTAATTGGCACCAATAATGTTTTATTACGTGTATTGAAAGTGAAACGGCACGGTAGATGATTGGTTAGAACGTTCACCTCTCAGCGCTGGGGATTTTCGGTTGGAATCCCAATCTGGTTGAATTTTCAAGTGCTCCCAGTGTCTGTGTAGGTTTTCTCCGGGTTCTCTGGTTTCTTCCCACAATCTAAAAACATGGCTTTAAAGTAAATTGCCTACTCTAAGTTGCCCCGTTTGTGTGTGTGTGTGTGTCTGTGTGTGTGTGTGTGTGTGTGTGTGTGTGTGTGTGTGTGTGTGTGTGTGCGCGCGATAGATTGGCAACCAATTCTGGGTATATTTGTCCAGTTCCCGAAACGTTTGCTCCAGGATGGGCATGGGGAACCCTACCCTGACTGATGTAGAGGATTAAGCAAAAGATAAAGAATGAATGTATTGAAAGTGGTGGGGTTGGGGGGGGGGGCAATTATCAACCGCTGTATGCAGTCACCCTTTTTTTTGTTTACACTGATAAGAGTTTAACAGGAAAACATGTACCTGTTACAGCAGTCCTGCCAGAACTTGGCCCTATCAGTGAACCTAAAAAAAGCAACACAATGACTTCACAGAGGATGCAAATTGCTGGGGTCGAATTGTACTTTCTTTTTAGGTACATATGAAATTTGTCATTCTCTAAACTATGAACAAGGCAATAAAATGACTTTCTCTATGACCATTCCAGAAGCAGTGACTGAACTTGGGAAAAAAAAAACTTGTAGAGCCCTTTATGCAATAAATAGACAAATTTTTACATAAATTTCGAACAGAATATTTGAGTCAGTAATTGAGCCCATTGCCCTGTATGGCAGTTAGGTTATTTGTCATGCCAGTAAGGCACCATGTATTGAATTGAATAATGCAAATGAGAGAGAGAGAGAGAGAGAGAGAGAGAGAATGCAAAAACAAAAACTTTGAAAATCAACTCCACCAACTAGATGGAAGCACATGTTTTACAATTATAGACGACAATCAATATATTTTATATAAACTCTGTTTGCACCTCATTTCCCAGGTTTTCAATAGTCAAGAACGTCACATAACAGGTCAAAGCAAAAATGTTTGATATAGCAATGTTTAGTGAGACACATCCAAAGTGAGCAGTGTGTAAGACGCTAACCTTCAGACTGCTATAGGTGGAAGCTGAGAACTGTCAGTAATCTTTACTCCCTGCTATTTAGTAAGCTACTGATGTGCAAGTTCTCCTAATTAGAAATATGAGAGAGATCTGTAATTTCTATTATAGGTACACTTCATCTCTGAGAGACAAATTGAGATTTTTTTTGTAAAATTATTTTAGAATTACTTGTAAATATTTGTGGAAAATAAGTTTTTGGCCAATAGCAAAATTTTATTATTTTCAACATAACCTTTGTTGGCAATGACAGCGATCAAATGTTTCCTCTAAGTTTTTACTAGGTTTGCACACACTATAGTTGGTATTTTGGCCCATTCCTCCATGCAAACTTTCTCTAGAGCAGTTAAATTTTGGGTCTATTGCTGCATTCTTCTTCCTCTAAACATACAGAGTTCAGTTTTTACTTAAAAATTAAATTTTGTTTTCATCTGACCACACAGTATTCTCTCAATCCTCTTCTGAATTCTCTATGGCAAACATTAGATGGGCCTGCATATGTACTGGGTTAAGAAAGGGGACTTGACTTGCACTGCATGATTAAGGCCTTTCCTAGCGTAGTGTGTTATTAATGGTTGCCTTTGTTACTTTGGTCCCTGCTCTCTGCAGGTCATTCACCATTCTCATGATTATTTAGACTCTATGGGATAAGATCTTGCATGGGACCCTAGATTGAGGAAAATTATCAATGGACTTGTTCATCTTCCATTTTCTTACAAATGCTTCCACAGTTGATTTATTCACACCAACCTGCTTGCCTATTGTAGATTCACTTTTCCCGGCCTGGTGCAGGTCAACAGCTTTGGTCTTGTCCATGGTATTCTAACACTTTGAGGCTGTGGATAGGTGTCTTTTATAAAGATACCAAGGTTAAACAGGTGCCATTAATACAGTTAACGAATGGAGGACAGAAAGGCTCCTTCTTACAGACCCGTAAGAAGTTACGGGTCTGTGAGAGCCAGATTTCTCTCTTGCTTGTGGGTGAGCAAATACTTATTTTTCCACCATAATTTACAAATACAATGTGATTTTTGTTCAACTTTTGTCTTACATAGTTGAAGCGTACCTATGATTAAAATTACTGACCTCTCTCATCCTTTGAACAATCAGTGGCTGACTAAATACTTTTTTGCTCCATTGTAACTACTTAAGCAGTGCTGACGCTGAAGACAAAAACTGCCCCAAGTGTCTCAACATGGTTGATGCTGCAGCAGCAGGGTTAATCTGTGGGTGCACCCTTTTTTCCTTGCATTTATTTTATTTATTTTGTGTA
>JAOUQT010032599.1:0-11383 GCA_025769995.1 Xyliphius kryptos
GTTGAGGTCTGGGGACTGAGATGGCAATGATAAGAGCTTAATTTTGCGTTGTGAACTATTTTAAAATAGATTTGGCCACATGTTTAGGGTCATTACATTGCTGAAAGACCCGGTGATGACCCATCTTCAGCTTTTGGGCAAAGGCCACCAGATTCTGATTCATTTACATTTACTTTAGTAATGTAGCAGACGCTTTTATTCAAAGTGACTAACAAGTATTCAAGATTTAAAATGTCCTGATATTTCAAAGAGTTCAAGGTCCCATGTATCCTCACAAGGTTCCCAGGTCCTTTGGAGGAGAAACAGGCCCACAGCATCACCGATCCTCCCCTATGCTTAACTGTGGGCACAAGGTGTTTTTCTGCGTACTCATCCTTGGTGACCCACTAAGAGTGTTTGTCGCCAAAAATATCGGTCTCATCTGACCAAAGCATATGGCCCTAGTTAAAATTCCTGTACCGCATGGCAAACTTCACCCTTTTACGCTTATGAGAATAACTCAACTGTTTTCTCTGTGCATGCCTCCCAAACAGCTTGTTGGCATGTATATAGCGCCTGATGGTTATTTGGGGGAACTCGTAACTCCAAGATGCAACAATTTGCTTTAATTCTCTTACATTGAGCTTTAGAGAGCTTTATACTTCTGTTACCATCCTTTTCACTGTGCATGGTGGCAAGATACACTTGTCCTTTTCCAGGATGTTTTCTCACAGTTCCAGATGGGGTTTGGAAAGGTTTTGAACTTTTTGATGATTGCTCTGATTGTCTGACTGATTTATAAAGGTTGACACATCTGCCTTACTTAAAGAGTGTGTTCTCTTGTCTTTCCCGTGTTTAATAGTAAGTGAGAGAATTAGGCCTTTGTGTAATGACATATTTATACCCCATGGAAACAGGAAGTGATTAATTGCTAATTAAAGGTTCCCAGATACTTCGATCCACTTCATAAACTACAGTAGGAATGATCTATAAATGGTTCAAATACGTTTATTCCAAAGAAATTAAGGCTGCCAATAATTGTGGAACATATCTTTTTATGGGAAATAATTGTCTTAATGTTTTTCCATTTCAGTTGAAGGTGGCTTTTTCCTGAGTTTGATTATGATTCTACAACAAATAATTTATTTTAAGGCATTTTAACTAGGATTTGCCAATTATTATGGAGGGGTTTGTGTGTGTATGTGTATATAATATACTTAAACATGGAACACAGATGCCTGCTTGTCCACACTGTACACAGAACCATAACTGTTCTCCTGCGACTTTGACATTTTTGTCTCCTTATGGTTATACAGGCAGTTTGGTAAAGATGAATCACTGTTGCAATAATATTCATGGCTCATAAATTATTGGATGTTTCTGAAAAGACAGCTAGGTGTGCACTTTAACTCCATGCACAATTATGCATTCACATTTCTTAAGTTTTTGGGTGCTTGGAGTTCATTGTAATGACCCCAGTTCTACTGACATATTCTGAGAGAATTATACCTGTTATAAGATAAACCTGTTTTAGTCCCACAGTTGGAAAGTTCCCATTCTCAACAGCAAATTGACAGTAATTGGAAAGTTAAAAATATGTTTTACATCTATAAAGCACTTTAGTTCCCATTATTAAAAGGGTTAATTAAAAGTGATTTATGGTTGGTTAATGTGGGATGGTCTGCATGTATGGTGATCTTGTAGACAGTCAGGGAGTGGTAGCTCACTGGTTAGGGTGTTGGACTATCAATTAGAAGGTTGGGGGTTCGAATCCCAGGTCCACTGACATTATTAATGTGGGTCCTTGAGCAAGACCCTTAACCCTCATTGCTCCAGAGTGCTGTATCAACCCTGTGTTCTGACCCCAAAACAAGTTGGGATATTGGTAAGTCGCTTTGGATAAAAGCGTCTTGTAAATGTAGAAACTAATTGATAAAGTCTAGTTTTCTGTGAGTAAGTTGTGCGACTGACTGAGTTGTATCACAATATGGTTTTGATTATGGGTTGAGTAGCAATATATTTCCATGTAATCAGTTATTTAAACAATGTCAAAAGTGTTTGTGGTTTGAATTAACAGCCTGTTAGCTAAGCTAGTTTTGAAAGAGCTTTTTAATTTTAGTTTCGTAACATAAGGATTGTTGGGCATGATCTTTAAAGGGTTCGTGTAACACAGCAGTTATTCTAGATCAGGTATGCCCACACTTTTCTGAGACTGATTCACATAGGTAGGTTGATCCTAAAAATGTCGCCCCCAAGTATTTTCAAAAATACTATCATACACAGGTGAGGGTTTTCATTCACACGAACCTGCACAAATATGCCACTGAGTGCCGTAAACACTCCAAGCGCATAGATGTCAGTGTAACATAAAGCTAAAATCTGTCTACCAATCAGAATACAACACCGACGCCATCGATGTCGAACAACATTGTGCCTCTGTATTTGATGGGAGAGTTGAAATAAAACACCCAACCTCCAAATTCTCCTTCTCTTGTGCCCCTCAAAGCACTGTAACATTTGGGTTTGTAAAAATAAACACGCAATCGTCTGAATTAATGTAAGAAGCAGCAAATCTCTGGTGACAGTCATACACAAAAATTAAGTTTTCCAAATTCTTCACTTAGCCTGGAGTTTTCATTAACAAGTGTTTTTGGTGATGTACAGGTAAAACTACGTTTTCATGTGGATAGAAGCCCCACATGAATAAAAGTGTATTCGTTTTTCCAGATACCTGGTTGTGTGTGGACTAGTCCTCAGTTTGCAGGACAAAAATTTGCTCTTCCAAAGCAGATCTAATATCTGCATGTAGCCAGAGTTTTGAATTCGTTCCTTCAGCTTTTTCCATTTATGCTCCAAACAGCCGTCTCTGCAGAGGTCTTACCTGAATCCAAGAAGAAATTTTTGCCAAAACATTCATCACTTAAGGCATGTTTCAAATTTTAGAGCGCATATCTGGGTTTCCATGCACGCCAGATGCAAATACGCACATGAAAATTTGACATGGTTTTCGCACCATGCATGGCAGTCTACCAACGTGTACTGTGTGAACGACGTATTTGGCACGACTGTTATTTGAATATGTTATTTGTCTATTATATATCTATCTAAATATATCTTATATTTATATATATTCACATTCACTTGTGTGTCCATATAGTTACTGAAAAGGACGAGTAATCATTCAAGTTAGTTGTTTACATGCTGTGACTGATATAAAATCGCAACAAGAAGGTCTTGGGTTCGATTTCTGGGTTAGATGAACAAAGGTCCATTCCATGTTAAGCTAACATATATCCCCATGTGTTTCAGCAAAATGTTCTGTGTATATTCTTTGTGTTTAAAAGATAAATAATAAAGATAAGTGGTGATTGTTATGCTGAGTGATTACCTGAGTTGTGTACTGGATCTGCTACTACAAGGTAGCCCACGGAATAGCAGCCCACCTCACATTTGCTAGAAAAAGTATGGTAACCCTTTGGGATTACTTGGATTTCTGGATAGATTGGTCATAAAATGTTTTCTGTCACAACAATAGACAAACACATTCTGCTTAAACTAACACCACACAAATTTTTTTTCGCCTGGTTTTATTGAACACGTAAACATTCACAGGGCAGAGTGGAAAAAGTATGTGAACCATTGGATTTAATAACTGGTTGACCCTTCTTTGGTACATCAGACCTGCACAACAGCCAGGAGAAATTTTAGATCATTTCTCTTCACAAAACTTTTTTTGGGATATCTGGTGTGAATCTTGAAGTCATGCCACATATGCGTATTTTCTTCTGTTATAGCCATTTGGTTGTTAATTTACTTCTGTTTTTGGTCGTTGTCCTGTTGCATCATGCATCTTCTGTTGAGCTTTAGTTGGTGGACAGATGATCTTAGGATTTCCTGCAAAATGTCTTGGTTAAACTTGGGAATTCATTTTTCCGTTGATGACTGCAATTTGTCCAGGCTCTGAGGCAGCAAAGCAGCCCCAAACCATGATGCCCCACTTCACCATATTTCACAGTTTGGATGATGTGCTGTGCCTTTTTTTCTCCACACATAGCGTTGTGTGGTTATTTCAACCAACCCAATTTTTGTTTCATCTGTCCACAGGATAGTTTCCAGTAGTGCTGTGGAACGTCCAGGTGCTCTTTTAACAAGACCTTCATTCTTGTTAAATGTTTTACGTATTGTAGATTTGTCAACAAAAGTTTTCGCATGATGAGTTTTCCAGAGATTTCTGTGAGGCTGACACACTGGGATTCTTCTTCACCTCATTGATCATTCTGCGCTGTGCTCTTGCAGTCATCCTTACAGGACGGCCACGCCTAGGAAGAGTAGCAACAGTGCTGAACTTTTTCCATTTGTAGACTGTCTGTTTTACCGTGGACACATGAACACCAAGGCCATTAGAGATACTTTTGTAACCCTTTCTAGCTTCATGCAATTCAACAATTCTTGAACTTCAATTCTTGGTCCTCTGAGAGCTCTTTTGTGCAAGGCAAAATTCACATCAAGCAATGCTTCTAAAGAACAGCAAACTCAAAACTGGTGTGTGTTTTTTTATAGGGCAGGGCAGCTTTAACCAACACGTCCAATCTCATCACATTGATTGGACTCCAGGTTGGCTGACTCCTGGCTCCAATTAGCTTTTAGAAAAGTCATTAGCCTAGGGCCTCACATACTTTTTCCACCCTGCACTGTGAATGTTGTTTTCAATAAAGCCATGCAAACATATATATATTTTTTGTGTGGTATTTGTTTAAGCCGACTGTGTTTGTTTAATATTGTGACTTGGATGACTATCAGAACGCATTTATTTATGCACAAATTCAAGTAATCCCAAAGGGTTCACATATTTTTTCTTGCAGCTGTATATCCAGGCGCCTTAGGTCATTTTCGGGCCACCTTGTATAATGTAGGTACTTGTTATGATCCCAGTATGTTCTGTTTAATCGATAACTCTGTAGACTTTTTACATGGTAAACACACCAGCTCAGGTGCATCCCCTCCACTGTATTACAAACGTTAGTAAATGTAAGTGGTCAAACCACTGTAAAACTTGTATTATTAATTAAAAATCATAATACTTTATTTTGGTTGTATTCCATATGTAAACAGTCAATGCCTCACTTTCGTATTAGCCGCCATAACCTACAGCTTTTGTGAGATTTTACTGTGCGAGTGTGCAGGTAATTTTTTGGCTAACGGTTGAGTAGAGAACCTACTCAACTGTTAGTCCAACCTCGCGTTGTCCCCAGGCTTGATCAAACTTTTACAGCTGATCAGGATATTTAGCTGATAGTTCCAGCTTGTTGTCATAGTTGAGGTTACTACTTGGAAAGTATCACTTGTACATTATATTTATGTTTACATTTGAGTATAATATTAAAAATGTGAGAGTAACGTTTTTATATGTTGCATATTAATATTTGTTGAACAGCAATGAATGTACATGTACATTGATTTAAAGAAAAAGTGTTTGCCACATTTTTTGGATCAACTTACTTATGTGAATCAGCCTTTTTTAAAGACGAAAATAATGAAGTCCAGATACCGGCCAGACTCCTCCCACCTGGCTGACAACATTCAGTGCAAATTATCAGAATAATAGTGTTGTTTTTTTTTAGTGAATTGCAATTGCTAACAATATAAACAAATGTGTAAAAACAAGCTTTAAAGGTAAATCCTGGTAGCTCATGATGGCCTGAAACATTTTAATGCTCCGTCTTACACTATAGACTAAAAAATGACCACCTGTTTTAGTCGTCTGCAGCGGTGTTAAGAATCCTCTGCTAGACAGCCTGTATTAATTTTAATTTTTATTTTATGTAATGTAATTCTTTATGCCATAAGCTGATTTATTGAGTATGTAGTGTCCACGAATCAGTGCAAATCTGATGTAAGAGATAATGCCACCATTGTAAATATTTAGCAATTTATCCAAAATACTAACACTAGTTGGACATATTATATATTTTTTGTTGCACTTGTCTTTGTACTCAAACTCTCATACATTCTTTCTCAGCTTGGTCATTTTATTCAGCTCCAGTTGAATTATGGGATTGTAAAATGTGCTGCAGTCACATACTTTGAACTGAAAGCCATTTTAGTGTGAAGTTTCACCTCTTACTTGATACTTTCTGCAGGTTTATATCCATACAAACCTTTCTCACCTACTGTGTAGTAGTAGATAGTAGGTGGTTTGGGATGCAGCCTATATCATGTTAAGTATTCTGTATTACATTTCTGTCAATTCACCAACAGTTTCAACAAAAATACAGGATCTATTTAGATCTAAATGCTTCAATTGGCGATCCGGTACTGGTTAGCGCTTCCACTTCACAGCCACAAGTACTCTTGTTTGATTTCAGTTTAGGATACTTTTTTGATAAATATTCTAAAGAAATGAAATGTTATTTGACATCAAATATCAAATCGGGCTGTTTTGCCTATCAATCCGAAAATTAGAGTTTCAAATCTTCATGCCGATCCTGTGTTCTAACCCCAACCTTCCACCTTGGGATAAATGTGAGCTGATGCACATAATAAGCACCTTTATTTATTAATAATATATTATAAACTCATATAACCGACACACGTCCTCACATAACAAGGTTGCAATAAAAGTGAACTTCTCTTTGAAACCACCAGATGGTTATGTGATGGCACAATACAGTTGTTGCTGAGAGATGACTGTGGTTCTGATTTAAAATAATTACAGCCAAATCAAGTTCGCTGAACAGTCTGGCAGTTGATTTTGTGAGCGGTTTTGTAGTTAGATGAAAGAAATCTCTGCTCTGCTTGCATGAAAGGAAGGTTCGGAGTGTTAATGAGCTCATGAAGTCTTCTCAGCTTCTTCATAACTTCAGTTATAGAGCATGTGTGGGAATGTGATGCCCAAATCTGTGTTTCCATAGTTTAGTGGTTATCACATTCGCCGAACATATGAAAGGTCTCCGGTTCAAAAGCAGGTGGAAACAAATTTTAAGTTTAAACTTTTAAGTTAACAGCCTCTTATCTTCATACACCAATAAGAAGAAAGGTTGTAATGAAGACTTATTTTCCTCTTTTCCAGTGAAGTTTACTTGCAGTTTTTTGACTCTCTCAGCCAGAACAAATGTACCCCCCCCCCCCCCCTCACACACACACACACAAATCAGTCACATTATGAATCACTTTTATGACCACCAGAGATCAATTTACACACTACAGATTTAGGTGCTCTGTGTCTTTATAAAGAGCTGCCCCGGGTGCTATAGAGTGTTCTTTTTCTTGCTATAGAGTGTTATGCTAAAGGGCAGCAAGATTATGAGTGAACTTTATTCTGAATAATGTTGGGATATTTGTGAAATGCAGTGTGATCCGTTTTTGTTTCCTCGTTGGTCTGTTTCAGTTAGTGTAGATCTACGCTATTGGCCAGAATAATTATATTGATTATTATTAAGTCTGTAATTATTTTTTGTTTGAATAAACATAAGTTATAAAGACAATTTTGGACATATTTCATGCTCTACATTTAAACAAAACACATTGTGCTTTAAATTTGTTAATATGCTATTTACAAATTTGTTAGTGAGTTCTTGGCAATTAATTTACTCAGTGGGCCATAAGAGACTGCAGGAGTGGCCGCCGACCTGTAGCTCCCGAGCTTAATGCAGCTCTGCCTAGTTTCATGTGGCTTAAATGTTCATCTTGACGTTTGAGTTTGTGGTATTTGAATCTCACGCACATGTGCATTCGACAGAAAAACAGTATTGAGCTTGAGGAATGTGAACATGCACATTAAAAAGTACTGAGTTTCCCAGTAGGGGCAAGATTATTTAAGTAAACAATTTGTGTCAAGCTCACTCAAAATTTCAGGGCAAAAAATGTACAGCAAAACAAAAAGATGAATACAGGACATTTTAAACAGAGTGGGAGAGTTTTTCTGTTGAACGTAATGGCAGGCCATTCTGCCTTATGTCAGGCATCATTAGTGCATTTCAACACTTCAAATCTTCAGCACACTTCATTTCTATCTTTGACCAGAAATTTTTAAATAGAACTGAACTTTGCAAGCTTCAATAATTTAACAAGGTAGGAAACTGATAAATATCAATTTCGTATTCAGCTGACTGCGCCTCCTATAGCACCTTTAATGCTCCATGCTGATTAGTTCTGCAGCTGATGCTGTTTATGATTTTCACGACAGAAGCATTGACAATCATTTTTGCACAACACTGCAGTGGCAATGTATTAAATGTGGGATCTCTGTATCACCTCTAAATTGTGTGATGAATCCTGTATGTCAGCCGATCGTAGTGGTCTGGGAAATTTATTAAACACCATCCAGATAAAGCATGATAAATGGGCTGTATTGGCTTTTTGTCAGTTTTTTACTGGTCCCATAAAAAAGGCTGATGTTTGCACAAACCTGTCTTAAAATCGCAGGCTTTCCTGCTCTTAGTGCACTGCCTAGTGAGCGAGTAGCATTTTGCTGCTAGCCGGTAAGTTTTACAATGGTGAGCTATGTTTAGAACAGACTCGCGGGCTACTCATGTGGTCCACCCATGTTGGTGACCTCTGTACTAAATAGATTAGTAATATGAACCAAAGTATTACACAGGTGTAACATCCATACAGGTCGTAACACATTACATGTTATACATGTCAAAGATGTCTTGACTGCTCCATCGGAATTTCATAATCAGCACCGCAACTGAAAAAAATTATGCAACTATGTGATGAGGTTATCCGTGCGATTAGCCCCTCTCAGAAGATTGGGGTAAATGTGGTTCAAAGTAACATTTGGATTTGTGTTGTATGGTATAAAATCCAAATCAATGGACAATTTTGCATATAAAATGTTTTTAATCAAAATGGGTTTGCCCTGTTAAATATACAATGTATGTGCTTTTTTTGCATACAGACAAATGACACTCTCCACCACCAACACCAACTTGGGCAGAACAGCCTGCTGCCACTGCTTAATGCTGCAACTGAACCCCAAGATCAGAAGCCTGTGCTTCCCATCCAGCTGGAGCAAAAGCCTCAGGTCATTGCAGCTGAGCTTCTTAAGGACAATATGACCAGTGGACCAGGTGCAGGAGGAGGAGGTGGAGGCGGCGGAGGAGGTGGGGGTGGTCCGGTAGTGATTAAAAAAGAGCCCAAATCCAAGACGCCGTTTATTTGTGGCTACTGCAACAAGTCGTTTCGTGACAGTTACCACCTAAGAAGACACGAGTCATGCCACACAGGTATCAAGATGGTGTCCCGGCCCAAAAAGACACCCGTGGCACCCACTATGGTGCCTATGATTTCCACGGTGCAACAGAGAGACAGTAATGGAAACCCCACCTATGTCTCTGCATCAGGAATCCTGACAACAGGCACAACTTCTGCTTCGGTTTCGGTGGGTGCCATGTCTGCTCTGACCCAACAACAGCAGCAGCAGCCCAGTGTCCCTAAAAAGCCACCCAAGCCAGTGAAGAAGAACCATGGCTGTGACATGTGTGGTAAAGCCTTTCGTGATGTTTACCACCTGAACCGACACAAGCTATCACACTCGGATGAGAAGCCGTTTGAGTGCCCCATCTGTCACCAGCGCTTCAAGAGGAAGGACCGCATGACCTACCATGTCCGCTCGCATGATGGTGGAGTGCATAAGCCCTACATCTGCTCTGTCTGCGGGAAAGGCTTCTCCAGGTGGGTTAAATGTAAAAGATGACTTGTAACACGCATTATATTAATCATATACATCTACTGTGGGGTGGCATGGTTGCTTAGTTTCATCCAAGTTTTAATCTTTACCAGGGTGGAGTGTCCATGTTGGTTTCCTCTGGGTTCTCTAGTTTCACATTACACAGTACAAAAACATGGATTTAAGATGAATTGGCTGCACTAAACCGCCCCTATGAAGTAAAAGTGAGCATGTGCCCAGCAACAGATCGGTGCCCTGTTTTGGGTGTATCTGCCTAGTGCCTGAAACTTTCTCTCCCTGTATGGGTATGCCCTCCTACCACACCTAGCAAACCTAGTATAGGTTTAAGTGGAAGATAATGGAGAGACATGTACTCTAAAGCGATGGTTGGTAGCTCAAACCCTAAGACTTGGATGGGGGGGGGGGATATCATGGCTAACCCTGCACTCTGTCTCTCAGCCATCAATTTGTAATACCTGTAAGTCACTTTGTGTAAAATGACAGAATGTAATTATGCTCCTAAAAGATTGGTGTCCTAAGTCAAAACGGTGCACAAATAAAACTTCTGGCAATAACAATCCCTACAATAATACAAAATTTTAAAGTGCAACGGAACATTTACATTTAGTTATTTAGCAGACGCTTTTATCCAAAGTGACTTACAAGTATCCCTACATGGAGCAATTAGGGTGAAGGATCTTGCTCAAGGACCCACATTGGTAACTTCAGAGGACCTGGGATTTGAACCCACAACCTTCTGATTAATAGTCCCACACCCTAACCACTGAGCTACCACTATTTTATTCCTTTCATTTATTAAACACTAAACCTATATACTTAATGTGGAGTGTTTTGAGGCACCTTAAATATTTGTACAGACACTGCTGCAGAAATCACTGATAGTTTTAATAAATGAACTCGCATTGTAACTATGTGGAAAATAGAAAAAATGGAAAATGTTGCTTTTTTTTAATAGCCTGGGAAACCAACAGCCCAGTGTTTTCAATTACCCCTCAAATAATGCAATGGCTTCTTTATGTCCCCAGAGGTTCCTCAGATACATAACAGGCTAAAATCTGTTCTATATTTGGGACTTTTGCAAGAACGCCATCAATATGAACTAGTACTTGGTGATTTTAGCTCGCTAATCTGGTTTTCTGAATTTATTGAGTATTATAGCTGCAGGTTTAGTGATGCGTCAGATAATCCTGGTATAAGTGATTTGCACATATTGGGTTTTTTTAAAGATTATGTGTAACAGAAGTCTTCACCATCAATGCTAACTTTGTAAGCAGACATGGGTTATGTTTGCTACACTATATGGGGGGGACACTCATACAGAACATGGAAACTCCGCCCATCTTGGTATTCACATTCAGATCCCCAGAGCTGAGAGGCAGATCTGCTAACTACTACACCCCTACATAACCTTTCAGATAATTTGAAAAATGTATTTGTGTAAAAATTAATCTCTAGTGCTAATTACATAATAATTTGAATTAAATAATCATGCAGGTACTTTAATGCAAAGTGACTTACAAGTGTTTTAAATTTATGATTGGTGTCAAATAACAAGTGATGCTAAAAGCATGGAGCAATAAGGGTTATGGCTCTAACTCAAACACATTCTGTTGGATTTGATGTTTCAACCCCCCAAAACAATAGAATATTTTTAACTTTCTGTGTCACATATGTAAGCTCCAATGTAAGCTCTACCTCATATAGCCTCTT
>JAOUQT010032608.1:0-11382 GCA_025769995.1 Xyliphius kryptos
TGTGTGTGTGTGTGTGTGTGTGTGTGTGTGTGTGTGTGTGTGTGTGTGTGTGTGTGTGTGTGTGTGTGTGTGAAGGTGGGGTAATGGCGTCAGAGAAAATGTCAAGTTTAAGCAGGGCTTGTACACTCTGGCTATTTTATAAGGTACAGCTCATTATTTCTCCATTTACCATACAGATGGAATTTGTAGTTTAATTACATTCTGTAGTCGAACCCCCACTTAGCAGGTATTATTAGGGTGGTGCATGATGGTATGAGTGGATCAGACACCTGTATGTTCTCATTTGTGTTCTGTTTTCTGTCCAGCGGCACAACACCCACTGACACACCACCGCCATGTCAGTATCACTGCAGTACTGATAATCATCCACCATCCAAATATCTCTTCTGTGGAAGGTCCTGATCATTAAGAACATACTAAAGTGCATTAATAAAGTATGTAGAGAAACAGATGGGCTACAGAATGTAACTACAAAAATAAATAAATAAAAGGGCCAGCAAGTGTATACAAATATACAAAAAGTTCTAAACATAGTGCTATTTTAAAATGAGTTAATATTGAAAATTGTAGTCTGAATCAGTTTAAAGTATAAAGGAATAAACATGTTAAATAATACTGACTTCAATAAGACCATAAACAAAGCCATCAGTACAGGCAGCTCATTTCTTCATAAAACTAGGTCATTGTTTTTCAACAAAGTGTGCTTCATGTTTTATTTTTCAAATTGGATGGTAAACAAGCTGGGTTTCAACTGGGTTTCTGAGTGTTCATTTTATTTATGTATCAAAATAAAATGAGTTTCAGAGCAGAGCGCAAAGCAGTAAATAGCTGGTTATAAACATCCTTTTCATAGAAGTATAAATTACACCTTTTTTTCAGATACATTGGGAAAATATAGTGCCCTCCATAATT
Organism: Xyliphius kryptos; assembly: GCA_025769995.1. Classification (NCBI taxonomy): domain Eukaryota; kingdom Metazoa; phylum Chordata; class Actinopteri; order Siluriformes; family Aspredinidae; genus Xyliphius; species Xyliphius kryptos. The sequence goes on from JAOUQT010032608.1 coordinate 913, forward strand.
ATTGGCACCCCGGTTAAGAATTATTTTATTTTTTAAGTAATATAGGACAATCTCCTTTTGCCAACAAGACAGCACTTTATTTTCTCCTATTACTCTTCACAAGATAGGAGAATACAGAAAGCGGGATCTTCATCCATTCCTCTTTGCACAACCTCTCTAAATCGTCCTGGTCTTCTCCTATGTACTCTTCGCTTCAGCTCACCCCACAGGTTTTCTATTAGGTTGAGGTCTGGAGACTGAGATGGCCATGAGAAAAGCTTAATTTGTGCCTTGTAAACCATTTTTAGTAGATTTGGCCACGTTTGGGGTCATTATCTTGCTAAAAGACACATTGACGACCCGTCTTGCACCAGATTCTGATTCAAAATTTCCTGATGTTTCAGAGAGTTCAGGATCTTGTGTTCCTAGATACTTTGATCAACTTTATAAACTACAGTAGAAATTATATGAATGGTTTATATACATTTTTTTCCAAGAATTGTTAAGAATTGTGCCAATAATTGTGAAACTTGTCATCTCATGGGAAATAATTATGTCTTATTATTTTTTCTTTATTTTGTTTCTTACTTGATTTGAAGGTTGTTTTTTTCAGTTCATGCTTCTGCATTAAATAAATTATTTTTAAGGCTTTTATAACACTTTAACTAGGGTGCCACTAATTATGGACGGAGGTGTATACAGTTTGTCATGAGCCAGCCGAAATCCTCTGTATGTCCTTCACTGCGTAGCACGGTAATATAAATTAGAGGGATCTTTTCATGTTAATCCACACCCAATAAATGTGGGTTAGGGTCAGAGGTCAATGGTTGTCTCGCTATACATCACTGATCTGACATAGTGGTTGCTATTTTTGCTTGTCGAGTTGTCAAGATCGTTAGCATCTTATGTCAGCTGCTTAGGAAAGTCATTTAAGTGGTGTTAATGGTTCCTGTGCTCTATTCTCTTTTAGACATATCGTTGTAGTTCAGTAAATCACTGCATTAATGGATGCTTACATATGTGTGTAAGTGTGTTTAGTGTCACAAGCATGTTTAACTTGACAATCTTTAAATTCTGCCTCCTGAACTGAATTCAAAAGTGATTAAGTAACCTCAACAAAATACTTTGCCTCAAGTATAAAATGCTGCTATTATGTATAGACAGTTTGCCCTCTGATGGCTCAACCTGTATTGACCTGTGATCTAAATGTAAGCTTATTATGCTTTTACACTGAGGGAACAGGCGGGACAGAGGGACCTTTTCATGGAACATGCACAGATGTCCTTAGGAGCTCAGAACAGCCCGCATGTTTGTTCGCTTCAGCTATTCAGTATTCTGGACCTCTGTAGATCTAGTGACAGCACTCTGGATTTCTTTTGAGGTAAATCGGAGGCAAAAAGCTGCAGCCAATAGTAAGCATACAATAATACACCATGTTCTCAGAGTCAGGTTTAATAGGAACACTTTGTTGCTCCTGGCACAATATTTAGACTAAACAAAGTCCTTATTTTTAGTTGACTTTTGGCGTCAATTTGCAGTTTAGTAAGAGTTAAAGTAAATGGCTTCAGACTGAACACTAATAGAAATGTTCTGGTTAAGAACTGGAATAAGGCTTTGTTTTTAGTGCAGTAAACAATGGTGCAAATATTTTTTCTGTGGGAACTTTGTGAAGAACTGTATTGGTGGGTAAACCTGTTTCTAACCCTAACCTGTGAAGATGGAAAAAGTTTTTTTTAATTTTTTTTTTATTTAATTAATTTTTTTTTAGCTAAGGTTAGTTGAGTTAAAGGTAACAAATTAGCTGCTGGGGGTTGTGTGTTAAACCTTGCCAGCTGTTCATGTAAAAGCTGCACTGTGCTCCAGACATAGTCTGAAGTAAGCCACATGCAGAAATCTACTATCTAAAGCCATTCTTACCCTAGAATTTTATCATGGTCATGGTAATTTAGGGTCATGAAATGATCAAATTAATTACTTCTCAAAGAATAGCACTTTTTTGGTTTAGAAATAAAAGAAAATTACAACTTTTAATTTAGAACCGTTTTGCTTCTTTCAAATTAAGCATGTAAATTTTTTTTTTATAAATTATTAACATGTACAAGATGTAGTAAAGTATTAGGACAGCTTCCTTAACCATCATTTAGTATCCTGAAGTTTAATGCCACGGATGTATTAACCTGCAGTTTGCTTTTAGCTTTGTGGGAATTGTTTGGGAAAAAGGCCTTTCCTATTTCAACTTAACTGTGCACAAAGCAAGGTCCACATGTGGGGTTTGTGTGGACTTGAACTTGAGCCTTTATAGCAGTCCCATGGAACACTGCATTATTTGTTATACAATAGCTATCAAACAATGCACACTAAATCTTATAGATAATAAGTATAGAAGTATATCTAATAAATAGAGATGCATTTCATTTTATATTCATGTGGCTATTTCATTCATAGCTATCATTTCAATCTGTCTTTTTTAACCGTACCCAATTGTTGAGCCCATAATACAGATGTACTCATAAATGCTTCCAGACTCTGTAAATGCAAATATAACCACAGTTACTGCTTAGTAGTAGTGTTTATACATTAACCATGCAATCATACCAGCTCTTTACTGAAAGCTTATTATGCCCAGGGTTTTCTGTAATGCAGTGGTCCACAATTTCATGAACTCATGTAACCTCCATAACTGGGTTCTATTTTGCATCAAATGTAGCACAGATTAACCCACACATACACATGGCATACACATATTGCTGTTGTTTCTATAGAATAAAAGGCTTTGTTTAACATACCTGTAGCACCTGTCCCTCCACCCACTACACCCTGCTCATAAAAGAACCCCCAACCTACCGCTATCGCTTATCCTTCCCACTTCCCAACCCAGCACCCTGTCTGCATATATTGGGCATTTGTTTTCACAATGTGAGGTTCATTGTGAGGTCGTCTATTTTGGCAAAGTCAGGCATAAGATCACTGAACATTCTTTTTTTTTTTTTTTTTTTTACTTACTTTTCAGGCTCATCGTAAATTGTGTTACAAAGTTTACTTTGACAAATGCCAATTTACTTTAAGCAACTGTTAAATGTCAGGTATGAAATAATCAGAAAAATAAAATATATTAATTAAATCAGGAAAAGCCACTGGTAAAAAAGGTGGACTTGTTACAAACAAGCTTTTATTAAGATGTCTGATTACTTGTAGGCATGTCCTGATTTGGGTAAACGTTATAGGTGGTTTTTTGCATTTATTTACATGCTTATTATTTGGAGTTTTTTCTGCTTTCACAAACGAGCTCTTAAATTTAACATTGTATTGTTGTGTAAATTGATTCAGCTTTAAACTGAATGGTTTTATAGCTGCAGTCACTGCTTGATTATTTTGCATACTATAATTTTCCTTGTTGGTTAATAGTAGAAGTTATATAAAAAAATGGTGTAATGTGACTATTATAGTTTACTAGCTGTCGTACCTTTTCTAAGCCTAGGTGGCGAGCATTTTTACAGGCACTTTCATTGAAGTCACCCACTGATTAGTTTATTTGGCAAGATAACTTTCTTTGATTCTGTATATCAAGATGACACATGCCAAGCGCCCGCATCATTTTCTTCACTCTACCCGCATGCCAATGGCTATCGAGATGACACTTTCCAAACACCCCATGTCATCCCCTTCACTTTACCTTTGCGCCAATCGCTATACGCTAAGCGCCCCATGCCATCCTCGCCACTCTACCCAAGCGCCAATTGCTATATGCCAAGCACCCTGCATCATCCTCTCCACTCTACCTGTGCGCCAATTGCTATAGCCAAGCGCAATGCATCATCCCCGCCACTCTACTCGTACGCCAATAGCTATATGCCAAGTGCCCTGCATAATCCCCTCCGTTCTACCCGCACGCTAATAGCTATACGTCAAGTGGCCGACATCATCCCCTTCACCCTACCCGCACTCCAATAGTTCTATGCCGAGCGGCCTGCTTCAATCGCTCCACTCTACCCGCACGCCATTAGCTATGCTGCAAGGGGCCGCTTCATTCCCTCCACTCTACCCACGCGCTAATTGCTCCACGCAAGTTTGGCCACTGTAAATGTGGCCTGGCCGCTTACATTACTCCAGCATTTTAACTGTTGTTACACTTCAGGTTCACTTATTTGCTCAAACAATTGTGTCAAAAGCTGCTATGTTCTTCTTTTGTTTTTGTTTGTTGTTCTCACTTTCTTTCTCTCTTTGTTCATTATATTCATGAAAGCCTAATTTTGGCATAATTTTAACCAAGTCTGTACCATTAATATCTCAGCAACACAAAACTCAGGAGGGTCAAATGTCTCTTTTCGATGGAAGTGGGGAGAGAACTTCTAGAAAACAACATATATTTATTTCTGAAGCTGAAGATGGTCCTCCTTAATCATCTTCCCAAAGGTCTTAGTGAGATCTAGGTTATCATGTGTGCCATTTCATATTGTATACTTGAAACCCATTATACAAACGTTTAGATAGTTTTGTGCTTTCCAGTATAAGCTTGAAGGTTCTTTCTAAGATGAAATAAATGGAACTCTGGACAGGCTGTGATGAAAAATGTGCAATAATATTGATTTAGACAGGAAGAAAACTTACCACCTGTAATAAACTGCATTAGTTGCCCAGCTTCAACCGTAGTGCAAATGATTCCTATAAATCAATGAGGTCTTGTTGCCATGTTTGAGAGAAGAATGAAATCTCTTTGCCACTCAGGAATGGTTACTGGGGCAATTTGGCAAGCTGTAAAAAGACTGCTTACTGCAAAGAGCATGTTAACTGCAGTAATGTGCTCTTTTAAACTCTAGCTGTTCTTTGAAACATTGAAAGGAGAGAGATGCAAGCTAATTTTGAAAAAAGAACGTGTCCCCTGTGTCTGAACTTGTACCCACCTAAGGGTACCTATTATAGTGTTAAGAATTTGGTTCTTCAGCTGGTTCCTTGCTATTATTCCTTCTCCCAGCTATTAAAAAATAAGTGCGGACAGTGCGTCCTGCGCAATTTCTGGCTTTATGTGGTCGAATGACACAGAAACCACTAAAATATTAAGCAGCTGTATTCTCTTCATATTTAGTCCCAGGAGCTGTGTGCTGCATGTGATAATGTATCAGTGGACAATGATCATACCTGACTTCGGTCATTACCCAGCGTTCATAGGTTAAAGGTTTTAGGAGAGACCGAATACAGACTACAGAATACAGCTGTACAAACCCAGTGCAATCACAACAATAAAAGAAAACGATAAGTTAAAAGCACAGGAGAGTGAGAGAGGAGTAAATAGTAAGTTGATGGTTACAGAACATAACCTGGACTGCCATGGCAAGCTGTGCCGAAAAAAAGTGTCTTTACTTTCACTTCTTTTTACAGCTGGAAGAATGCAGGTTTGTGAATGTCTGTCTCATTTTTGTCACCGTGTGCATATGTTCTTATTTATGGAACGTCACCCCACCAGCACACAGCTGAGAAGATTGCTGTGCCTGTATGTGTCTCTGGTCTCTGTGTGCTTTACACTTGCCCTCCTAGGTGCCCCCTCTCAGTAGGGGGTAGATGGAGAAGGTTGTCCAGCCTCTATTGTAGCATGGTTGGAGTGCAGGTTGAAAAGGGCAGGGAATAAGAGGAGAAGGAGTGGTAGGAAAGCAAGGGAAAAGAAGTGAGAACAGCAGACTGCGCTGGCAGACAGCAGTAGGGTTCCAGCTGTTGCTGCATGTAAGGTGTGTGTATGAAGAAGAGTGAAATTGTGTGAACTCAAGGTTTCTTTTGTTCTCAGAGTTGGATAATGTTTGTATTCTTTTGAAGGTGGCTATGGCTTCTCGTCATGTTTGCATTCCTCAACCTTATCTGTTTTGTGTATTTCTGAAGATACAGTTGGGTTTAATAAAGCAGAACGTATTACTATTTACAGGAACAAGTCTGAACAGGTGGCTCAGTCCGAGTGGTAGAATGATATTTCAGTTTAATAAATCTAGGTGAATACTGGCGTGAACAAAAATTGTGCTAAGTTGGTGCACGGGAAGGTAACCTTTTCAAATATTCCCTTGTAAAAAAATTTATTCTTTCTGACTTTTGCTGTCTGATACTTTTCTTTAAATATCAGTCATGTGAATGCATTTGTCTTTTTTTGTTTTTGAAATGCTTTACATTGTCCTTCTGTGTAGCAGCACCCACTGTCACCCTGAACCCCATTTCCCCTCCCCCTCCTTATCTTTTCCTTTCTCATTCATACACACTCACCACACCCCCAGGGGCTCTGTGTCCTGGGAAAAGGAGTTTCCATGGCGAGAAATGGATGAATGTTGAACCAGACTGCAAACGTTTTTTTTTTTTTTTTATCTTTAGTGTTCTCGTCACAAAGTTTACTCTTTCTATCAACCACATTTTCTTACCCAGACGCAAGAACAGACCATATTATTTTTAGAAAGTGATTACTTTAATTGAAAGAAATGAATGATTTTCAATTGTTGAAATACATTTTCTTTGACACTGAGAAATGATTGTAAACAGTGTCTTAGCAAACAAAGCCTCTTGTGGGGATGCAACAGACTAAACCCAGGGAGCCGTTTCCCTCCACAAATTATTGCATGTATACCTGGCTTTATTAAAGTATTGCTTTTATAAAATGATTACAGCCACATTATAATAAAAAAGGGTGTTTGTTTTAGGGCTGCAACTAACAATTATTTTGATAATCGATTAATCTGTCGATTTCTTTTTCTAATCGATGATGATGATTAAGTTCCGACATGATCCCTTTTTTAGGAGCTCATGCAGTGATGTGCTGCTGTGCACATTTTGCACTTACCGCTGTTCTTTAAAGGTGTTATTGTAAAAAGCTACCATAGACTTGGGTCGTACATTTTTCTCTCTTCTTGTGCAAACTTCATCCTCTGCTGTGACCACCTCGGCCATTTTACTGCTATGTATTAGGGCAGAGCAACTGTAGTTTGATGACTTAAACCCAACTAATTGATTATTAAATTAGTTACCAACTATTTTAATAACGCATTTTAATAGATTTTAATTGATTAGTAGTTGCAGCCCTGTTTTGATTCGTAAATGTGTTTATCGAAAGCAAAATTGTCGATTAGTAAACACTGATCAATGAGTAACAGGAATCCGGTTTCTCCAACAATTAAAAATTGCCATCTAGTGGCAAAATTACAGAACACAGTTTTGGGAATCGTTTTGCTGTTTATATAAATCTGTGCTTTTATAATTTCAAATGTTGTATGTCACGGCTGGACAAACAGCTCAGCTAATCAGATTTAAGGACCGGTACTATTGGTTTTATAAAGTTGTCGATTGGTATTGATTGACCTCGTCACACAGCCTCTCAGTGTTCAGTAATTTTTTTTTGTGATGTTTTGGTGTGTGTTTTTTTTAACTTGAGCAGTTGGTTGCAAACTATCTGAGCCAAGTGCTTTTTAGTATAGTGCGTCGTACACCCTGCTATGACAATTTATGCTGCATGCGATAAATACATAATGCATGAGAAATGCTCATTTTGAATGGTGGAGGTCACAAAGCTGAATCTTCACTTTAGAGGCTGGTGTGTTCTGTAAAAATCACACATGGGGCATGTTTAGTCCTTAGTATTTGGTTCTGTAAAAATTACCCTCGTGGTTCCACCAGCCTTGTCAGGCATTTTACATGGACCTTTGCTTGTGTCTAACGGGTGTAAGAACCATTCTAAGATTTCTCCCTGCCACTACACAATTTTTGTTCTGACCTTATATGGCACCAACACAGGGCTGGTGGTACATATTGGGTACTTCCCTTTCTTATTGAGAAGGTTCTTAGAAAACCCTCCTGCTGTAGGTGATAAAAAGAAGCAGTCGGCCCTGCCTGTGACCCGGAGGTAGCAGTGACAGCTGCAGACAGCCTTGCACAGAGGGGTGGGATTGGTTTGATAAGTGCTGGCGCATGGAAATTAGAATAAGACGAGCATGAAGTCGTGGTTGGCAAAGAATACAAGCGAAACAGTTTTGAAAGTTTTAAAAGTTTTTAAAGATTATTATATATATTTTTTACAATAATCTGAGGTTACTTGTAACTAACTAAATGAATGATTCATAACTAAATGAATAATAACTGTTAAGATTGTAAATTATGAGTGAATTAATTTTAATATAAATACCTTAATATGTAATATTATTTAATTAAGTTTGTCATTCAAAGCTGTAGACTAAAACATAATGCTATCATAAATATTTACATTACTTAAGGGAACACTTGCTAAGCCTCACACCATTTATGGACTCTTTATGTTGCAAAATTTCTTTTGCAACATAAAGCTGTGTTGTCATTTTGCAAATGAGCATTTAGCAAATGTATTTATTAAAGTTTGTATCATTCTTAAAACTCCTAATGAATCCGATAATCAGAATGAACCTTTTGACTTTTAACTGTTTTTATGAAATGACCCGCTGCAATCTTTTCTTATTTCTTCAGTCAGAATTTCATATGTTGCCTCTGTGTTTGGCAGCATAAAGGCTAAATTCTGTTATTCTTTTTTCCTGATGATTCTTCCTCCATCTTTCTCTTTATATTGTAAAAGACCCATACTTACGTGGGAATTTAATTCCACATGCTCCAGTGCTGTTCTTTATTGTTTAGACTTACTACACATTTACCTTTTTTTAAACTTGTGCATGTGTTTGAACCGTAGTGATGAGTTCACAATTCTAAATATACCATCTCTATAAATCTACTATTAGAACAGGTGTATGAGGTTAAAATTCAACTATTTAAGGCATGTAACATTTGCTTGCGTGCCAAACTTTGTGCCATTTTGTTGCATGGTTTAAACCCATGTTTCATGGTTGTGCTGGTTAGTGTGTTAAATCAAAGTTATTTAAGAATATCTAATGCCTCGATTTAAAAAGCACACACTTTTTTTTTTTTTTGAAATACGAGCATAAGAAATTATGATTAAACATGATTGCATTTTAAAATTAAAAGTTAGCAAAATTCATCAGTAACTCATACTCATGCATGTACTCTCTGTATCTGCATGGTCTTGCACCTACAGCTCAATAACAGGTTGGTGAGTAATCTGTTAAATGAAATACCTGTGTACCTAATGGCTTTTTGTATATGTTCTGTGACCTGTTTAGGGATGACACGATTAATTGTATTTGCGATTAAAAACGTTAGAATAATTTCATTGTAAGAGTGCCTCAAAATCGTCATGACATCAATCATCATAAAATTAGGTTTTATTTTGACCAAGTAACTCCCACGGACCACAAAAAGTTACACCTTTACACTTGCAGCACACTTGTCTGTTTACCTGTTTACTTTATCCTTACAAAGAAATTCTGATATCCAGCAAAAGCCCTGCATTGTCTTTTTTTTTTGGGGGGGGGGGGGGTATTTTGTGTTTACATTAAATGAATAACAAACACAAGAAACCGTGCATAGTTCCTGTGAATTCTGGCCCTTTTGTCTGAAGGTAATTATTTATAATAATGATGATTATTTCTTAGATGATAAACTCATCATCTTATCCCAAACCTGTTTGCCTGCTTTTTGCTCAATTAACTCTCCCATGACTCTGATCAGGATAAGCAGTGTAGAAAAGGAATTATCTAATGAATCCCTTGCAGGCGACCACCTAAGGAGCTCATCCTGGTCCAGGGTGAGTGATGTTTCTGAATGTAGCTGTTACCGTGGCACCTTGTTATAAAAAACTTAATTTATTAAAATTGTAAGTATTTATCCCTAGATTTCTTTGCACGATAGTTAGTAATATGATTGTTGTTGGTTCTTTTGTGTATTATAATACATTCTATTATGTATTTTTGATCAGTCAACAGGGTTTGCATTTGATTGTGGATTATTGAGTGTATTCAATTTCTGCTGGTCCTTATAAGCAACAAAAATACATTTTAAGTACAATATTTATTTGATATACTAATAGCAAACCTAGTTTATCTGAGTTGTAGGTTAGATTTTAGTGTTTACAAGGTTGTAATCTATAAGCGTAAAAGCCCCCAGATAGGATTATGATACTAAGTATTTTGGGTGTGTCTGCGTTACATAGAGTGTAAAATGAGTCTTGACTTGCAATTTAAAGCATATATGTAGGTATAATATTCAAATCCACCTGCATGTGTGTTACAGTGTATTTAAAAGGCTCCCTGTAGTTAATGAGTTTCCTAGCAACCCTTTTGCCACTTGTTGCCAAGCTCTGGTGGGTCTCTTCTTGGCCAGGGAGCCATCTCATGCTGTGAGGGCCTCTGTTCACTACTTTTTTTCATTTAAGGAGAGATTTAGAGAGCGCCTACACATACACAGCTGGCTGTTTATTAATACTAGTTTACAGAAAGTTTTTTTCTACATTTGCATAAACATTAGTTGCTCTTTAAAACAACATAAAAATGAACAAAATGTAAATCAAACATCATAGGGCATGCTCCTGATGAGGCGGCAGATGTTCTCTCCTACAGCCCCCTCCATGTCTCCTGGTGTACTGGCCTGTCT
>JAOUQT010032617.1:0-21716 GCA_025769995.1 Xyliphius kryptos
ACGAAATGAACGCAGAGCACGGACAAAAGGCTCCGTCCGTATCCGTTTCCGTATTTAACGTTGAGCATAAATGAGCCCTTAATTCTCTCACTTCTCGAGTAGCTACAAGGCTGATACTTGGCATTGTGATTCACTACCAACGTGTTCTTGCTTTCCTACGTTTGATCGTTCTTTCATTATCACCATCGAACCCAACACCTCAGATGCATTGGTGCTTGGCAAGTACCTACAAATCTGAAACTTGTTCCTTTTATGATAAATTCCTTATCATGTCCTTGGAAAATCTACTGATAAATTCACGTAAGAAAGCAAGCACATGGACACAGTAGTCCCAACGTACACTATATTCATTTCAGATTTGTAATCACCCAAAACCTCACTCTATAATAAAACGTTCATTTGAAATATGTAAACTCCAAAGCCATCACTCATTCAAAAACAACTGCCTTTTAACTTTCATGGTGTTATCAAGTTCTCCACCAGAGCGCAGCGCTAGTTTAAAATAAACAAAAAATAACGTTTTGTTATTTAAAAAAAAAAAAGACAATGCAGGGCTTTTGCAAGGTTTTTGGTGACAATTACAGTAAAAAAAAAATCTGTGTCCCTTACCGTACATGTATTACAGTATATCGATTTAAAAGATAAAACAGACAAACGTGTTCAAGTGTAACTTTATCTTTTTGTTGTTGTTTTTTTTTTTTTTGAGTTGCACCACTAAATCTTTAGATCTGGCTACTGGCCAAAATGGTTTTATTTTAATTTATTTATTTATTTTTTTTTTTCTTATGAATGTCATCATGACTATGTGGAGCCGCTATTATGACGTGTTGAATCATGATTAATTGTCTCATATCCCTGATATTGATATTACCTTTACTTCGGTGTAATAATTTAAAAAATGAAATACCCTGTGTATATCTAGTCAATTAAAAAGTTATTAGAATGGGCTCCCTATAGGGCCATATAAACTATATGAACAAAAATATTGGGACACCTACACATCACGCCAGAATCAAACAATAACACGTGTCGTTTAAATGCAGTCTTACTTCTCTGTTGTCTTATTCTCCCCAAACTATTAGAGATAATTATTTTAAAACTGCTTCTTCATCAGTACCTTTTGTGACAACTCCATGTCAATTATGCAAACAGATGTCTTTTATAATCTTTTTTTGGGCCCACTAGTCTGTTGCAAGAAGTGTTGAACGCACACGACACTGACTGTGTTTCCCCTACGGGCTGCTAAACACACTACACAACTATAACAACAGTTTGGTCATGATTACTTTGGATGTTTATTTTCACCTTGCCTTTCTTTTCTCTCTTGCCTGTTGAGGGCTTTCATGTGGTTCTCATGGCAACAAGGCGAGTGATCGAGCATAGGATCCATTGAGGATGCAAGCGATAGTAGGAGAAGATGAAATGAAGAGCTGTTCTTCACTCATTGTTCATAGTTTAAACATGATGTGGGCAAAACTGGTCGACTGATGTCGACTGAAACTGACATTTGTGACTGCCGATTGTTACATAAAGGTCCTCCACTGGACTTCTGGTTTGGCACTAGATAGTTTTGATTCTTTTTAAAAGATTTGATGGTTCTTTGAAACATTTAAATGAAAACTTGTTGCGTAAGGGAGTAAGAATTATTTCTTTGCATGACATTTCTGTTATTCTGTCAACGTCAACGCTTACGAAGGACTTTTTGAACCATGAGCGCTCTCACTTCAGGAAGGCTTATAGAGAAACTGTTAATTTTTAAAACATTTTATTGAAGAGACACTGTGCACTTTTCTGCTAAAGTGCTTTGTCATTAAAGTAGTTAAAAACAGGTACTATTAGTAATACGAGTCTATTTGGTGTCGCAGCGGTAGCAAAAATAACGATGGGGTATTGTGTGGAGTGGGATTATTTTTGTCAATGTGTTCAGGGTTAATGTGAGCACAAGTTTAACGGGAAACAAAAGGATACGGAGATATCTGTAAACGTATGAAATATGTAAGTACGAATAATAAAAATGAAAAATGATAGGCGCTTTTTGAATGGCAAAGCAGACGCACAGGGCTTTTAATTTTTACAGAACTTATGTAGCGTCACTGGAGTATATGTGGGCCGGGCTCCGTCCACCCACCGATAGAGCAACATGGAAACTGGTCAAGTGGAGAAGAAAATGGTTGGTAATGATCGTATTTGTTCATGGAATTGTGTTGTGTTTGTCAATTTGTTTGGGGAGATTTAGGAATACGTTGGGTGCATTTTGGGGGTACGTTGCATTTGTACTCGTTTCACCATGAATGTGTTTCGTAACCGAAGTAATGGCCTGTGTGCCGAGAGCGCGTACAGCGTTGATCAAAAACAGTAGTTAAAGAACTGTTTTAGGTTGAAAAACCAGCAAATGAAGGCACTCTGAGACCATGTTAGATTTGAACTAAATAATGGGTAATGGTGATGTAAAAATAAGTTTTCGTGTTGATACTAGGCCTAAATGCATAAAAATCTATTTGTTTTTCCAGATACCCAGCTACAAGGAGATTAGGTCTGACAGTCTGATTCATTTTTTTTGAATTTCATTATAGTTAAAACAACCTCACGGGCCAGATGTCATGCTTAGAATAGGTTTAAGATTTTAAACCAATTTAATGATGACAGCACAGTTGTTCTAATTAATACTCATTAGGTGTATTCCTAAACGTGAGAACTGCTACATAAATAACACGGTCTCAACAGTGATCTTTGCCTCATTTAACAACATGTATTTAAATCTCAACTTTAGACATATCACGAACTTGATAATAAGACTTATTGATATTAGTAAATGGAATGAAATCTTTAGGTAGATGCAAACAATATTCAAGCAATCACAAACCTCATTGGCTTAATTAATTCAATAAAATATATATTATTAAGTGAGGTTTGTGGCAATTAAAAATCTTAAATAAAATGTGCAATGTGTAAGGCCTGATGGTCTTAATTTCACTGTAAGGCCTGTTAGGTCTTAGTTTTGTTTTCTGTTTGTTCCCTGTCTTGTTCCGTCTGCGCTTCCTGTCATTAATTGGTCCTTGTTTCAGTTTAATGTCTTGTCATTATTTTCACTTGTGTTTAATCCGTCACGTGTCTCACCTGCCCTTTATTTGAACGCCTTTCCCCTGTTCCTGTTGGTCGCAGCCTCATATGAGCTACTCCGTTTTTGTGTGTGTCGTGTTCCACGTTTTCTCTGCATTAAAAACCCTGTTATTTTTATACTTTTGGACTTATTACCAGTTTTTGGCACAACAAGGACGGTTCCGTTTGGGAGAGAATGAATATAGTGTGAGTTGTGAATACGGTGTCCACACGGTTACATTCAATTTATCAGTAGGTTTTCCAAGGAGACGATAAGGAATGAGTCAAGTTTTAACTTTTTTAGATTCTCGCCAAAACCCCAATCCATTCGAGGTATTTGATTGCGATAGCGAACCGTTTTTTTCAAGGACATGTTAGGGTATCACAGTGCTAGGTTTAAGCCTTGTAGCTAATCAGTAAGTGGGAGAGTTTGTGATGATTCAGTAAGGACTTTGGCGATTTGTATGAAATAGTAAACGAATGGTAGAACAATATAAGGATAAGTTTGTGGTTGTTCTGTGATCAGTGTTCCCACCATAGACATGCAGACTTGGGATAAGGGATCCAGGGAAGATTAACCGAGGCGCACCAGTCGGCAGAAGTATATATCTTTATTCAGCCCGCCTCCCCAGATTTGAAAGGTTACAGTAGAGGAAAAGGTTACGCCCGCTCCGAACAGGAATCTTAACTGCGCCCCTGTCGAGCACTGTGACAAAAAAAATCTCTAATCTTCATGACGGATGTTGCCTAATACCTTGGATTATGGCGTCGCGCCTCTGCTTTACGAGCGCCCGGATGAATACGGCAATATTTGAAAATAGTTGCCGATCCAGACGGCATAAGTCTGACAAAACCGTTGACATTTAACTAAATAAGCCGTCAGTCTGTTTGTTCCGGGAGACGAATATATTGCCTCTCGCACGGCGCAACACGCAGCACTCCTAAGATTTAGACATCTTTCAGAGCTTCTCAGGCCGAGAACCTATCACCAGAAAACAAATTGCTGGTGGCGCGTCATGCCAGTCACGTTCTGAGGCTGCCGCCAGTCGTCCTTTTTAAGACACTGAAAACGTGGGTCAAGGTGCAGTACATGAAAAGTACCACGCGCCCCTGTACATCACTCGTCTCTCAGTTAGTCGTAAAGCTCTGGCGCTTGAGGGCCATGTTGACTTCAGACCATTGACTGCCGATAAAAGTCTCAGTTCACTGCGTTTACATTTCTGTCTGTGATGTAATGGAGAGGTATTTCAGATCTGCAGGTGGGTTTGCCTTCAGGTTTTAAACTTTTTTTTTTGTATTTTTTTTGGTGAATTAAAAATAAACTGATTCTCAAAGGACAATTTCGTGTTCATCTATTAATTTCACTAATTTGTTTTTCAAGTTAACATTAAAGCTGGAGAATAAGAAAACACTTTAATTAAAAGTTTCCAAGACTGATTATTATATTATGATGTTTTATAACCACTCTATAAAATTAAAGGCAAAGGTTATTTGTGATATTTAAGCGCTCGGGCCGTGTGGTAACACATGTTTAGCATATTTGCCTCTCAGCAATGGTGATCCAGGTTCAAATCCGTACATGTTCTACCCTGAATGGGCATGGAGACCCAACCCCCCCTCTCCCCCACTGCAACCCTAGTGGATGCCTGAAACGGCAACCAACTCAAAACATTCTAAGCCCAGGCCATCCCGATCCCAATTCATTAAGATCAACTGGTTGAGCTTGGGACGTTCCAATCTAACATCGATCCATGGTTTGTGATGAATCCTTATCCATGGTTTCCGATAAGGGTGTGAGTAAATTTCCAGCGCAGCGTTTCCATTTAACAGCTTTGTGGAGTCATTACAGTGCATTATTGGGATTAAGCAGCTGCCGTTCGAGTCACACTGTGTGAATCTCAAACATTTATTTAGACTTTAGGGTACGTACAGTGCACTTGCTTTTGAGCACAGTTCGATAACGACGCCTGGAGAGCAGCGAGAGCTCTGATTCCACCGTTTACCAGCGATTATGCTGTAAACAGAGTAATTAAGGCACGGAACCTCGGGCTCTTGACTGCTGCGTCTCAAACTCGGCGCCACTTAAACCTTTCTGTACGGATGTAAACGCAGACGGAACGATCTCATTTCTGATGTTTCTTAAAGCAAGTCTGAATCAATGGTGATCATTTGTTTTGAACTTTAAAGATCTTCTGTGAGAGTGATGCATCTTTTCTCAATAGACCTCTCGGCCTGATGGGAAATCTAATAGATTAATCTGAAGACTAATCAGTTCATTATTTAAATAAAAGCAAGACTGCTAGATTGTTCGAAACATCCAGAGGGCACTATTGTGGTGTTTGCTGCCTCTTTCCAAATCTACATGCTGTGGAGGTCAGACACCGATGTTGGACTTGATGGTCTGACTCGCAATCATTGTTCTAATTTATCCCAAATGTGTCTAATGAGTTCGGAGACAGTGATTTGTGGGCCAGGTTTTCTCAAAGTTGAAAGCATACAGTTGACCGAAATACATGGCTTGGTTATATTTTATACTCCTGATGTAAAATGGCTGAATAAAACACCCGAGTACAATGACAAAGTGGACGAAATATATCTATTAAAATATTATTTGATGGACTTTGATGTAATACCTAGTAGGTCAACCAGTCTCCCAGTGTTTGCAATAAAGTTTTTCAGAACAGTTTTCAGGACCGCATGCAGAAAAGTCGAAAACCTTATGGAAAATACTGTCGGGTTTTAATGGCAGCCGTCACAATGTATTATTAACACCTGACATTTATCATACTGCTGCAGTGGCTTGCTGTCAAAGTACATTTTGACACCGTGGAACCTTTAAAGAGGTTCCTAAACCCTGCCTTGCATGGACTGTAGAGCATCATGACCTCTGTGAATCATTTTGGTTAAAAGCATCTGTTAAATGCTATAAACTTGAAATGTTAATGCGGACGCAGACTGGCAACAGGACAACAGATATTTAAAGACTTACAAAATAGTGCTTCAGCAGCATCATTGTGTAGTCATCCATCTGTCGCCCTGCCCTACTTCATGGCACAATGTCTTTCAGCTGGTGGTGCGACGCTGAGGAAAGTATTATAAGCACCCTATTCATACGTTGTGCTTTCAAATACTACAGCTTCCGTTAATAGCTCACGCTTTATAGGGTTTCCAAGGCCACTTTGGGAGAGGATTAAGAAAATAAATGTGATTCCAGCCACAGCAAGCAGGTACCTAAATGCAGATGTGATACTGTATCATTGAAGCTCATTGAGTCCATCCGAAATCAATGAAACATGCGCCACCAAGCCGCGCGCTCCATCAGTTAGTGCACTGTTGTTAATTGTATTATGCTGGAAGTGGACTGATGAGCTGGCGCCGATAGGGAAGTGGAACCCGGCTTTCATCGAGTCTCGACTGGAGGAACAGTGTTTTAACCTGCCGCTAATGGTCATCGTTCTTGCTTAGCGTCTCATTTGGGTTCTGCAAACATTAACCTTACAAAAAGGCTAACGCCAGAATGACATCCTGCATGAACAGCGGGAGAGTCAGCAGATGGAGGACATAATTTTGGGTGAAATTAACCTTTTTGGAATATAATCTTGCATTACTGAAAATGACAGGTTACAAAGGGTCGTTACAGAACGTCCTGTGTTCTACTGGAGGAAAATACCAGGAGGTAAGGGCTAATGTAGTTTTAGAGAAGAGGGATGATGGCATTTAGAACGAATATCATTACTGTGACATCATAAAGCCACCGCAGGTGATGAAAGGGCAGAGTACAAACTTAAATAACTAATAAACACAAATAAATGTGAAGTGCTGAATGATGGCAGCATCGGACGGTACTGCAGAGCCCATCACATGGGATGGAACCCTGCAAAAGGACACGCAAAGCAGAACATTTATACAAATTATCTAAAGAAGCAACATCTTGAGGGTGCTTCCACATCCAGAGCAGAACGTTTCAGGCATGTCCCCATCCAGGGGACAGCGTTTCAGGTGCTTTTCTTATTTTGGCCAAAAATGGCACACATTTAAATACAGAGGTAACTGTAAAACAAATGATGGTTACCATCACAATGATAATGTGGTGCAAAAATCAGAAGAGATTGAATTATTTTTCATTTTTGAAAAATGACATTTTCCCCATTTCAGGGGAAAATTTTTCGGGTGCTTCCCCATCCAGGGCAGAATGTTTGGGCACGTCCCCATCTAGGGGAGAACGGTTTCGGGTGCTTTCCTTATTCTAGCCAAAAACGTCACATTTAAATATAGAGGTAACTGTAAAACAAATGATGGTTAACATCGCAATGATAATGCGGTGCAAAAAATCAGAAGAGATTGAATTATTTTTCATTTTAAAAAAATGCCATTTTCCCCCTTGGAGGGGAGAAACCTCTCGGGCGCTCCCCCATTCCAGGAGGCAGATACATACAGAACAGGGCTCCTTTCTATCACTAACAAACACACTATATATGGGCAATTTAGAGCAGCCAATTCACCTTGAATTAATGTTTTTGGAAACCAGAGAACCCGGAGGAGGTTAGAAGCTACAGTGGTCTTTACAGTGGTTCCATCAGCCGAACAGAGGGTCTTAAAACTCTATTTATGCACAACATATGGACAAAAGTATGGGGACATCTCTAAATAATTGAAAGCATGTGTATTTAAAGTCATATAAGCTGCAGCAAGTTGGAGAAAATTTCATGAGCGATGTTTTTAAAAAGTGAAAGTGTTTAGGAACCACAGGAACTCGGCTCTAAAAAGTCAGACCATGTGAAGTTACAGAACAGGTCGCTGAGTGCTGAGGCACACAGTGTATAAAAGTCACCCACGCTCTGCTGACTCAATAACTACAGGGTTCCAAACCCCTTCTGGCGTCAATATCAGCACAAACCCTACGTGCCAAGAGCTGCATGGCATGGGTTCCAGGGCCGAGCATCAGCATGCAAACCTTATATCACCAGGCATTGACTGGAGAAGTGCATATCATAAAGTGGAGTTTATCAAGGATTCTGAATGGGTCTCGTCCCGGAACCCACATTTTCTCATGGTTATTAAGTTGTGACCCACTTTTATAGAATACAAACCTGAACAAATTTTATTTAAAAAAAAATTGCCCTTAAAAAAAACATTTAAACATACATGCGCGCACACAGTGGCAGAGGTAACTGTAAAATAAATGGTAGCTCAGTGGGTAGGGTGTTGGGCTATCAATCTGAAGGTTGTGGGTTCAAATCCCAGGTCCTGTTCTGACCCTAATCTTTAAGTTGGGATTCTTGTAAGTCACTTTGGATCAAAGTGTGTGTCAAATGACCAAATGTAAATGGAAAAAGACTCCAAAATACATTTAATAGAGAATAAGTGTAGAGTTTAATACTGAAAACAGAACCAATAATTCTGTATTTTATGATTTTTATATTAAAAATGAATGTTTAAGACCAATGTAAATAGTAAATACACATTTAGTGTTTAATCTTTACATTGAACAGCATTCATATTTCTGTTTTTGGTCGAAATTAATTAAATGATTTCAGCGATCTTAATGGCGTTGTGGTGTTTTTGAATGATTTCAGTCTTCAACTCAATCGTCATTCTGAGTTTTTTCTTTGACGAGCTGCTTTATCTGCAAACTTTTTTTGGGGTCCTATGATGGCACTAAAGGTAAAGCGTTAACTTTGCTTTCACTTCTTTAGGGAAACTTAACGGGGACAATGAGACATGACCACGTCATGTGATCAAACCTATTAATTCTGAAGCAACCGGCAAAAACGGAGACTTAATTTTTCCACTGTATTTATTTTTTAACAAGCTGTCTGCAACCCACAGGGTTGTAACCCACCATTTGAGAGCTGCTGGTATATATTATGCTGGCACTCGACTCTGTTAAACGATACTGTGCCATGTTTTCGCTGCTCCAGTCTTATAGAAAAGTGTAAAGCATTTCCTCTGAACTCTGCATTTCCTCTTCACCATTAGCTTCTTCATTATTAAACAATGCTACACCTCTGTAGGTGGCTGTGGTTGACTCACATCGATGGCTCGGTGGTTAACAGATGCTGTAATGCTGAAGGCTGTTGCTGTGAAACGATGCCGTTGACTTTTAGTGTAAGCCGCCTGACAAACACGTCACACAGCGAGCTTACTGAGCGATGAAAAACCATATTATCTACAGAAACGACCGTCTATTGAAGGGTTAAATCTTTATAGGAAGTGATGATTAGCAGGTGGCCCTGCTTCCCATCACTTCCACTCGCTGCACTGGCTCGTCCACATAAGATATTTATTACGCAGTGTGACAGGGGCTCGTCGGGGGCGCCATACTGCACCTAAGCAATTTAGAGCCGTCATGGCAGGAATGTCCTGTGTCTCATTTGCGCTTGAACCTGTCTCCAACGTATAGTGCCCCCTCTAATCACGCCTAAGACTGCACTGATTCAGTTTGCATCAGCGGAGAGGTCGTGGAGTTCCTACTACAGGCTAACAGATTGTTTAATTACTGAGCATTTAAAAAAAGTGTAATGAAATAATATATTATTGGACAGGATGTAATCTTATGAATTAAGGTGAACAAAGGTTTGTTTTTTCCTGTTAATTGTATCTAATGAATAAGTATAATTAGCAACAGCAGTAAAGTAGCATTAATGAGTAATACATTACATAGAATTAAATAATAAAAGCAAGGCCCACATCAGCAACAGCAATTGTAGTAATAATAAATAATATAACTAATAAAACCTTTTATTCACTGCTTTCAAATATTGAAATACATGATATGTAAGGTTTGGGATGCGCCAGTTAACCACTAAACTCAGGCTTATTATTCACCCCAATTGAGATGACTTTGTGGAAACAGTTTGTGGAAGGCCACCAGCGATGATATAAAGCTAGGGTCATGTGAGTTTGGTGTGGCGGAACAGGAGCTTTCACTAAGGATGGGACAGGAAACATTGCAATTCGGGAGTGATAGCTCAGTGGTTAGGGTGTTGGGTTATCAATCTGAAGGTTGTTGGTTTAAATCCCAGGTCATTGAAGTAACCAATGTGGGTCCTTGATCAAGACCCTTAACCCTCATTGCTCCAGGGGTGTTGTATCAACCCTGCGCTCTGACCAAAGGATATTTGTAAGTCACTTTATATTTGCAGCGTCTAAATGAACAAATATATAATATTTTATATATATAAATACAATTTATTAATCATAAGAGCGCCTTGACATCGTCGTGACGATATCTATAAGAAAGGATTTTCCTGGAACTTTAGACCAAGTGGGGCAACTTGCGATGGAGGAAAAATGGAGTCACACCTGTGCAACACAGTACTTTAAGAGAGACACATTTTTTATTTTCACCAAAAAAATTCTTATATTATGTGGTAATATTCAGCAAAAGCTCTGAAACTTTTTGGTAAAGCTACTTTTCTCTATTTTTTCTTCTCTATCTAATCTTCTTAAAGCCACTGACTCATCACTAATTCCATGATTCCCTGCCATATCTGTGGACAAACTAAGTGCTTCGCACATTCCTACATTCAATGGTTTGTTCAATATCGCCGCCGAACACAAGACCTCTTCAGTGTCACACCTGTGTTTTCCCGAGTCCCTACAAGGCTGAAACTTGACGTTGTGGTTACCTACTAATGGGTAATAATGGGTCCTCACTCTCCGACTTTTGATTGTTCGTTCGCCATCAAACGCAACACCTTGGATGCATTGGGGTCTTGGCGAGTACCTACGCAGCTGAAACTTTGCTGTGATTCCGTCCCCTATTCCTTAGCCTTAGAAAACTTATATACAGATAAATTCACGTAAGAAAGCAACCGAGTGGACGCCGTAGTCATAACTCCTACTATAGTCATTCCACATATTCGCTCACTCTATAATATGTTAATTTTAAATGTATAATCTTCAAAGCCATCACTCATTAAAACCAACTGCCTTTCAACGTTCACGTTCTTACCAAGTTCTCCACCAGAGCGCAGCACGGCTGTTCCACTAGTTGCATAATAAATGTAATAATCATTATTATTTCTTAGCTCTTACCCATCAAAGATCCTCTGGATGAACTAGAATGTTCAATGAGTTTGTGAGCCGGCAGGGGTTGGCATCCCAATGCTTTTTGTCCATATACTGTAGATTTGTCTCCATGTCCTGTAGTGCAAAGCTGTTATAAAATGCTTCCTTTAATAGTTTTAAGAATTCTAAATCTATAGAAGACCAAGTGATGAATACTTTATTAATGCGTTGACTCTGACAGCGCGTAAAAGTAATAATCTTCAAATGGTGCCTTATTGTTTACAGAGCAGGTCTGCAAAGCCACTTCCTTCTGAAGACTGGCGCTTTATCTGCCTTTCATTCTGACTGTTCTCTGGACAGCTCCTGAGTGCTGAGCCGTTAATGTAGTAATTCCCCCGTCTAATAAAACCTAGGGCTGAAAATTGTCATTTGGAAAGGTGAGATAAAAAGTGATTTCATTTTACTTCATTACTCAGCGTGCTGTCTGGGCCAAAAATGGAAGTTCAATGTTGATTAATTTTATTTATCTTGGCAATTCTCTGGGTTGTAACAGCCTCCTAATATGCATCAGGGGTAAATAGCATTTTTTATTACCCGAGTACCTAGTTTGAGGAGACCTACACATTATATCTGAACTGTATAGTTCCTTTAATGGTTCCCCCGTTTTGACTTCTCTGATGAGGCTATCTACAAGAATGGGGAGTATATCTGTGGGATGTCTGCCCATTTCTCCAGAGGGAGGTTTGTGAGGTTGGACACTGATGTTGGGACCTGGCTTGCAAAGGATGTTAATTTTTTTAAAACTTCAGTTTTCTCTGCTTTTTCTGTACTTTCTTTTGTTTTTTGTACTTTCTGTTTTATAGACAGACATGGGTGTCATAAATTATGTGACTGGTATTTCTAACGACTAAAAATGGAGAGGGGGGCTGTACTTTGGGTTTGTGGTTAGAAGGAACTTTTAAATATAAATGTTCTACTACACACCTGAAACTCTTGGAGGAACACTGTGAGCTGATCTTATTGTGTATTATAATGTTTATTATAATTTATTACATTTATCTCATGCTTAATCCCATATAAGGGTCCGGGGGGTTCCAGTGGCTATCCCATGCCAGTCCAGGGGAGATCGTTTCGAGTGCTGGGCAGATACACCCATCACAGGGCACAAATGTCTCACTCCTCGCATCCAATTCACCTTGAATCTATGTTTTTGGACTTTGGGATAAAACCGGAGAATCTGGAGGAAACGCACACGGACACGAGTCTGGATCCCCAGGGCTGAGAGGTGAACAGGTTGTAATTGTAATATATATGATGTCAAATGCCATGGCTGCGAGAACCTGTAGTGCAGCTGCCCTCTCTTCTAATCTGTTTGTGTGTGCGTGTGCATATGTGCATTCAGTATTGATTTGCTTTATCAGATCCTATCTGTGCCCATGGCTGCTTGTGCAACATTAATGATGCAGTGGTTAGACCATACAGGATTGTGTTCTGTACTGCATGTACACACAGACACACACTGCATACCACATCACTACACCAATCAGGCTCACTCTTAGCTGGTGGCTGCTGAAGCTTTTTGTCGATGCGATGCTGACTCAGACGAGGTTGTATTGTTAAATTTTTGTCAGTGAGCTGCAGTGTTCTCAAACAAAACCCCACTATGACACCGTGACTCTGCAGGATCCTGCTCAAACAGGACCCCCAGATTCTCACGCGGCTCCTCGGCTCCATGTTTAAACATGCCTGAGCAGTGCTCCGGCACACGGGAGAGCCACCATCATCCACATGGATGCACACAGACACACACAAACAAGCGCAGAGCCTTCTTTACCATGCCGCGGGTGCCGGTGCAGTACAGCGGTGGTAATGATATGCAATACAGTTCTAACAGCTTAACTAATGG
This sequence comes from Xyliphius kryptos, assembly GCA_025769995.1. NCBI lineage: Eukaryota > Metazoa > Chordata > Actinopteri > Siluriformes > Aspredinidae > Xyliphius > Xyliphius kryptos. Next base: position 13,019 of record JAOUQT010032617.1, read on the forward strand.
AGGGGGGCGGGGGGTAACCGTACAAAATATAAAGCTGAATACCGTGCCTTGCGCTCATAGCCACCTCTTGCGTTCATTCATGATTTATGAGTGCCGATGTAGCTACGAAGCGGGAAGTCAAACAGAAAGGGAAGAATCACGAACTCAGCTCGTTAACGACGCAGACGTTTTATTTACATTTTGCTGTGGAATGAAATGAGAGGGCAATTACGGGTCACGATGGAATTGGGGGGAGCCTCTGGATCCCACTGCTAAAAGATAAGAAACCTGAAAACTAATGCTGTTTTAATTAATAAGCATGATGCGTGTAGTTACAGCCATACACAGGTTAGTTCTACCACTTTAAAGCAAGGAGGTCCTGGGTTTGATTCCCGGACATGTTTTTTCTGTGTGGGATTCACATATTCTACATTATGTGTGCTTGTGTTTGGGTGTCCTCCAGGAATCTTTTTTTCTGCCATTTTTTACAGCAGAAATGAGAACATACTAAAATCATCTACACTGTGTGAGGTGGTTGCCAAAGTTATACTAAATAAATTATCGAGGAATCACATTTGCTGAGCGCGCACACACACACACACACACACACACTATAGTGGCCGATTTAAAGCAGCCAATTTACCTTGAATTAATTCCACATGCACATCTTGGGTACATTTCAAGCGCTGGGCAGTTGCACCAATACATTGGACAGGGCCAATCTATTGCTGGGCACAGACTCACTCACTTACACACAAACACACACTATATATAGGGTCAATTTACAGAAATCAAGTCACCTTGAATCCATGTTTTTGGGCTGTGGGAGGAAACTGGAGAACGTATAGGACACGAACACAGGGAGAACATGGAAACGCCACCCAGATCGGGATTTGAACCTGGATTACCCATTTAAGAGTTATTTTGAAAAATTGCAGAACCTTTGGACTAGAATTTGTCCTCTCGGCTAAGAGTGATTTTTACAATGGCATTGCCACCAGTCTGGCCTGGGCATCTGCTGTCACATGGGGCGGCCAAATGGTTGGATTTTTACTGTATTGGTATTAGCACCCCCTCCTGGGTGGTAAAGGAAAAAAAACACACTAGACAAACCGAAAAGCAATAAAACAAGGCATGAGGGAAAGTGAGATTTCCTTATTAAAGCCCTAACCATTTTTTAAATCGTGTTCTGTGTGCATGTGAGGAGAGCAGAGCGGTCATGGAGATACACCCGGCGGACTGATCGTGAAAGAGTGAGGGAGTAATACAGAGGGGGAGGGGCATGGGAACAAACGTAACGAATGGATGCAACAATACAGCCATAACAGCATGAAGGTGAGTGGGGGGTTTATATGAAGGCGTTAAATGAACTAAAATAAGTGTAGCCTGTGTGCGAGTGAGGGGGTGCAAGAGAGGCGGCGAGAGACTAAATGTGTAAATGTATGCACCTACAGGACTGCGAGAGTGAGAGCTCTGTCACAGAGATCATGGACTAAATGCAAGAAGGCTTCAGTTACACCCAGTTACAAGGTCTGTGTTAGAGAAGCTGCTTGATCTGCACAAACACAGATTGTTATTTCATTCAATATTGTAAATATTATTGAACATGTTTCCCGAAGCTGTTTAGTTCGTTGCTCAGCGGTGTGCACGGTTGCAGGCGCAGATGCATGCAAGCTCACAGTTCCTAAGTTCCCCGCTGTTTGCTACACTACACCTTTGTACAAATGATTGAACGTAGGAATGCGAAAACCTGTTTTTCCAAGGAAATGGTAGGTAATCACAGTGCCAAGTTTCAGCCAGAACGAAGAACATGAAAACTCCACCCAAATAAGGATTCGAACCAAGATCCCCAGCGCTGAGAGAGGGACGTGCTACCACTACACCAATTTTTTTTAAATGTGTTTTTCGTAGTTAAAATGTAATTTTTGGCGCTCACTCTTTGAGGAAAACGTCTTTGCGTGTGCACAATAGTAATAGTAGCACCATGTGATGCATGTTTTAGGCTGTAGGGGTCATGTGAGCATCTGAAGAGGTATTTTATATAGGTATTATAAAATAAACAATTTACACTTTTATTTGTCTGTCATGGTTCTGTGAATATTTGTAAACAGTTATTTTAAGATGGCGGGGTAACCGGGCAGAAGAAGGTGAACATTTTGAAGGACACGTCCCTTAAAGTGTAAAAGCAAAAGGAAGCAGTGGTTTTATTTATGAATTCCATACTGAAGTCATTTTCATTTGTGAGCTGCAAATCAAAGGGCTGGTTTGAATTTCATTTGATGGCACTGGTGACCCCAAATCGTCTCCTTGCTCCCGTTAATGTTTTGATTTTAACTCTTTTTACGACTCGTCCCTCGACTCCCCACCTCACACCTCATCGCCTCCGCTCAGCCCGCTTCCTAAAAACCCATTTCCTCCCACTCTGCTTTTATTTTTGCTTTTTCAGTTCTCAATCTGTTCAATCTGTTCCGTGTGCTTGCCTTAGCCTCGGCCTGACCGGCGCAATAACGCTCGAAGAAACATTTCCACGGTGACCAGCCCTAAACGCTAAAGTCAAGTACCATTGATCGAGCCACCGCCTACTCCACTAACCTGCTCATATTACAGTGTCTACTCAAATTAAAGCAATGGGGGGGGGGGGGAAGTATTAAAAATGTTACTCAAGTAGAGTAGAGAAAGTAAAATGGCTATTTTTATATTTACATATTTTTAAAGATTAGATGATCCTTTATTGTTCCACCATGAGGAAGATTAAAAATCAAAAATAGGCCACTCACACACGAACAGTGGTATGCAAAGGTTTGGGCACCCCTGATAATGCTTTTCCTTTATAAATCATCAGTTGTTCAGATCAGCAATTTCAGTTTAATATATCTAATAGCAGAAGAACACAGTAATTTTTGAGAATTTAAATGAAGTCTGTAGGATTTACAGAAAGTTTGCAATAATTAATCACACTAAATTAGGTAGGTGCAAAAATTTAAATCACAGCACAGATTTTCAATAATATTTAGGTCTGGGGACTGAGATGGCCATATCAGAATGTTATACTCTGCATAAATGCCTCTGTAGCTTTGAAGCAGTGTTTAGGGTCGTTGTCTTGTTGAAGTACCCAGCCCTGGCACAACTTCAAATGTGTCACTGATTCTTGAACATTGTTCTCCAGAATCTACTGATATTGACTGGAATTCATGCAACCCCCAACTTTAACAAGATTCCCAGTTTCTGCACTGGCCACGCATCCCCACAGCATGATTGAACCACCGCCAAATTTTAGTGTGGGTAGCAAGTGTTTGTTTTTTTTTCCCGTCATGCGAACCGCCCCTTCTTCTATCCAAATATCTAAATTTTAGCTTCATCAGTCCACAGCTCCTTATTCCAAAATGACTTTGCTCATCCAAATGTGCTTTAGCATCCCTCAAGTGACTACGTTTGTGACATGTGCACAGAAAAGGCTTTTTCTGCATCTTGTGCCACCCGTCATACACTTTTTCTTGGCAAGTCTTCCATGAAGTTCAGCATCCTGACATCGCCGTGCTGACACTGGTGTTTGACGGGTTCCATTTAGTGGAGGCGTCTTTATCTCAAACTGCACTCTTGAAGATCTTTATCTTCTTGCACAGTTGTGCATCGAGGCCTCCCATTCCTTTTTCAGTACTTGTTTGAGCCAGTGTGTATCACTCTTTGAAGGGAGTAGTAAACAGCACGGTAAGATATATTTTCAGTTTCTTGGCAATATCTTGCATTGAGTAGCCTTCCCTCCTTATCCCAAAAATGGACTGACTGCTCTCTTTCTGGTCAGTTACTTTTTGTCCATTTAGAGCCTGTAGGCAAGCCAACAACTGCTGATGCTTCAGATACTAAACGCACCTAGAATGTTGTGCTCACTTTTATGCTCATTTATTAGTATAACGTTTTTCAGCTGTGCATCACAATTGACCAAGGGTGTCCTAACAACCAATTAGCCCAATAACATCCTTAACATGGATTGGTGGCCATACTAGGTGATTTAGATAGAGGACTGAGAATTGCTGATAATAGGACTATACGCAAAATAAGTCTGTATACAAAAATAGGCTCTTTTTATTTTTTAAAAATCATCTGATACACTTAAATGAATTGTAAAATGAACAACATTTTATAAGTGTATATATAAAAAAAAAAGGCTATAAGAATATTGGCGTAGTGTGTAAGAAATGGCATGACACAGTCAATAACCTAAAAACTACAATAATATAACATTTATACATTATTGCTTCAGAAAGTGTATTACATTATTGACTTTTACTGCATTCAGATGGAAAATAATATCCTGTCGTTGGTCAGTTATTAATTAATTATAATGTTAGTGAGGCAATCTGTTCCAGACGAGAAATTGCCACCACATAGATTACAAAAACTCATGTAAGGACTGCCAGGAGTTATTTTATATTTTATAGGAACATTAGCGGAATAGCCGTGCTGTTGTACGGTGAAGAACCTGATAACGAAAAAATTGAAAGGCAGTTGTTTTTGAATGAGTGATGGCTTTGGAGTTGAACGTATCATTATAGAGTGAGGTTTGGGGTGATTTCAAATCTGAAATTAATATGAAGAGTAAATATAGTGTGGCGTCCACACGCTTGCTTATGGGAATTTATCAGTGGACACGACAAGGAATGAGGGAGCCAAGTTTCAGCTTTGTAGATACTCGGAAAGACCCTTATGTGACACTAGAGGAATATTGCGTTCGATGGCAATATTGAACGTAGGAAAGCGGGACCCTAGACCCCTGTTGGAGAAGCATGACATCCTGATCTAGAGGGAGTCCACCTTTCTTCTTGGTCCTTAAATCTGATTGGCTGAGCCCGTTTGGTTTGTCCAGATATGACATGATCTAATATAAACTAAACTAGTTAGAATAACCTGTAATCAGTTACTCAGCGATCAGCACTCGCTTTGAAACCCGGACTAGATTATGTTGCGGAAGAGCTGATAATTAGCGGTTTTGTTCTCAATAAACGCATTTGTGAGTTAAACCTTGTTTTTTATGATAATGTGTTTGTAAACGTTTTATAAAATCAATACGGCTCTCGAGGTTGTGTATTATTGTGAATAAATCACGAAAAAGCGGTGTATCTGTACTCTGCTTTGCATCGGGACAAACACCTCTTTTCTGTGATTTATTCTCGTACATTATTGCATTATTACCACGCTTCATTAGAAAAATCACAACCTGTGACTTAATAAACCAATCACGCCACGTTTCTAGAAGTGATCAAGGACGCCGTAAAAGATGGCTGTAAATATTTTGTGGCGGGATAAAGTGAGCTGTAATGCTCATTCGCATAAAAGTGAGCATCGCAACGCTGTTTTCCATTGGCATAAATAAACTTGCCGATGTGTTGGCGCCACCGCTTAATGAGAGAATGTTGCCATTCGTTCTGGCCGAGCTCACGCCTAAAAATCCTGTTTGCCGACCCTCTTTGTGGAAGCCAGCACGATCACTCAGGGTGCGTTATCAGGCTTCAGACAGACCCATTCCGCCGCGCCTCCTCGGCCGGGCCGTTTGATCTGGCCGGGAGCAACTCCATGGCGAGGACGGCGTAATTGATATGACATTTCTGAAAAGAGCAGACCGTAGCGTGGTCAATAAAAATAAATAATGAAGAAATATTCTAATTAGGAAGCGAGTCTGGGAGCTCTGGCAGTTCAGTTAGAGAATTTAGAAGTGATGAGCACAATGACGGCGCGTTCCGCCGGTCAAGGGACAGTTTTATGAAAGCGTCCACGGGGCGTGAGACTGGCCCCCGCGTTCTTTTATTCCGCACCGCGATAATGGAGAATGTCAGAGGAAGCTGGCAGTCCTCTTCAATGTGGCCCCCGGATTGAAATGTCAAGACTTCCTTTTTTCCTTTCATGCGCGTCTTTTCTTTCTTGTCCTCTGCTTCGGCGTTTGACCCTCAAACTCTTACAAATATTAAAAAAAAGGTTTGTAAACTCTCACACCAAGCCTGTATTTCTGTCTGAGTTTATTTTTAAAGCAGAGTCCAAGCTTCAAAAGAAAAAGTTCAGATACCTGAACACATGTCAGCAGTCATCATGTAAACCACACAGCTCATGGTTCAGGACCTTGTTCAGGAGACAGGCCGCCGCAGCTGATTGCAGCACCTTAAATGCTAAAGACCAGGTAATACAAAATGATATAAAATACATACAGCAGAAGTTAAGTTTCTAACTTGTGATTATCGATGGTTTGATTTTTTTTTTTTTTTTTTTTTTTTTTTTTTTTTTTTCCCCCCTTTAAACTCAAGGAGAATGGCTTAAAATACTTTAATTTAGCTCCGCCCCGTGGTCTTCGGAGTTTGGATATACGTCATACATGACATAGATGGTAGAGAACAAGCCGAGATGTTAAGGCAGATGAACTGAATGTGCAAAAGAACAAAAAGGGGTGTGGTTTTGGGCTGCAGTAATTCAGTGTACAGTGGGGCCCTCAGGCACAAATGACCCAAAGATCACAAATTTTCCAAAAATTGAGAACATTGATCAACTTTAAACAAAATGTCCGATCACTGCGTTATTTGTAGCACTTACTTCATGCCAGACGACTAGAACAACCATGGGATATGGAAAGCTGGACTCACATAGTGGCTGGGATAGGAACGAGCTTTATCAAAGACAGCTTTAACCCTCAAACTGCTGTTGTTCGGCCGATGTAACTCGCCAAAAGTCCGCTCCTGTCCCATGGCTTTCTTTCTTCCCGCGGCATATAAAGGCTGCACCCATAAAGACAGCTGCGGCGCCTTAACCATGTGCTTTTCTAACAATATGAACATTTAAATAAGTTAACGAGAGAATTTCCAGTTCTAATGACGGGCTCAGGTTGTGCTTTGCTGCCCTCTGGTGGTCTCTTCTGCTTCTGACTCAAACCTAAATAGTTGAATTGTTGTAATTAAATACAGCGCCCCCTACAAGCACTGCAGATTCATTCTCTTCATCTATTTGAAAAATATCTTTCGAATCTCAAGAACCAGCGTGGGAACATTCACAATCCCAGTCAGTCAGTGCCGTCTCAGAAATTTCGGCCCTATCTCGGGCTTTTGCCTCAAGTTACTTTAATTACTTGAATATAATTTACATGTTATATTCACGTTTAGATTTTAGAAGCTACTATAATGTCAAATCTTCAGTGTGTGCTGAATATTAGGCGGCACTTAGCCTTTAAGATTTCCAGAACCACATGGCACGGCACCATTACTTCTCCTTTTGTGATCCTTATCGTAAAGACACTGGATGTTTAAATTAAACAGAATGAAAAACAGCATCTGAGCGGGCGCAAGGACGCGGTCAGCCGCTTCACTGACAATCCATTGGATGAACTGGGCAGCCATGTGCATTACAGTGAGTGTTGGCACCACGCCCGCTCACTCTACTTTCAAGACATGTCCATCTTTGCTCCTTCACGCCAGGATGCCTGAGGCTTACATTCAGTATATTCATGATGTCAAAACGATGTGGCGCTTTATCTCCGGATATAAAAAAACGATTAATGATGAGTTGAGAAACGGTAGCGTTCTAATGTTAACTAAAGCAGGAATTCTGGGTCTTGGCCTGGAACACACAAGTTCTCATGGTCATTAAGTTGAGGATCACTTTTATTGAATACAAACCAAACAAATGATTTACATTTCAGTGCTCTTTGACATCAACGAGAACAAATGGTCCGCAACCCACTTTTGAGTCGTGACCCACCATTAGAGAACATGGTTTCATTTAAATCAATGTCAATTAAGTTAATTCATTCTAGAGACTCCAAAATGCATACAAAATATGTTATAGGAAATCTAAAATGGAACAAATAAATTATGTAATTATTTAAGTCTAAAAAACATTTAACAGAAGGTTGTTTACATTTCTTGCCATCCAAATGAACCAAATTAATTTCACTCTGGTTTCTAAGCGCATTAGCGCCATTCGATACATCAGCTTCTTTATCGCTTCCTTTTTCACCACAATGGAACTCCTCGTGCCCAGCAAATGCAAACTTTTTTTTGCTCCCATGATGGCGCTAAAGGCACTAACTTTACGTCCACATCTCAAGGGAAACTTAACGGGGACAATGAGATTTGTTCGTGTCACATGATCACGCCGATTCATTCTGAAGGAACGGATAACAGAGACAGATTTTTTTATAGAAAAAAATACATTATTCAATGACTATGAGTTTAGAACAAGGGAGGAAAAGTAGAGTTCTAATGTTGACTAAAACAGGGATTCTGAATGTTGTCGTGGTTATTATGTCACGACCCATTTTTATTGAATACAAACCAAACAAATTATTTACATTTAGGTGATCTTCGAAGTCAACAAGAGAACCACTCAATTAGAGGACACAGAGACGTCTGAAGGGGAGTCATGAAATCGTTCAGTTGATTCATTTGGTTCAGTTGATTCATTCAGTGTGTTTTATTTTAGTGGTTTGTACGTGAAGGTTCTGATGTAATGCACTTCGGGAGATGAGGAGGTTAATTTGGTACAGTTGTAGTGATTAATAACTTTAATAAGCAGAACTTGTCATGGCACGGTCATCTCAGATATTGCATACACCCTTCTCTGTACACACACACACACACACACACACACACACACACATACACTTCAAAGCACTCAGCCTTATTAGCTGAGTAAGTTCTGTGGCCAGCTGGCTGCAATGATAAGTGTGTGTGTGTGTGTGTGT
>JAOUQT010032618.1:0-11382 GCA_025769995.1 Xyliphius kryptos
TGTTGTTTAAAGCCAGTGAAAAATCATATTTATTCCCTTTTTCCATAAACTTTTGTGGTTTTCTGTTTCATGTGGTTGGGTCCAGTAAAGCCACATTTATTATCATCTCAAAACCCATGACAGCAACTAGACCTGATCATTTTAATTGTTAATGCTGCCTGGTCACTCAAGAAGAAGGAGTCATCCCAGTAAGCTTTGGTCCTCACAAGGTTTCTTACTGAGCAGTTACACCCATGACGGGGTGCCAAACACACTCGCTCACACAGCCACACAAACTATATGGGGAAGTTTACCTTGAACCCATGTTTTGGACTTTAAGAGAAAAGCAGAGAACCAGAAGAAAACCCATGCGGACACTGGGAGTACATGGACACTCCACCCAGATTCAAACCGGGAATCCCCAGCACTGAGAGGCAAACATACGAACCACTAAGCCACCGTGCCACCTGTGTAACTCTGTAATTTCTATTTTATTTTGTGGATATTAAAACAGTGGGATGCGTTGAGAACATAATAACATAAAAATGATCAAAATGTAAATCAAAATGATTATCCATCAAAGTGGAAAATCAAGTGACTTCAGTGGAAATTCCTCAGGACAAGTTACAATAAGGCTCAGTAGTGTGTGTGGCCTCCACGTGCCTGTATAATCTCCCTACAAAACCTGGAAATGCTCCTGATGAGGTGGCAGATGTTCTCTCCTACAGCTCCCTCCATGTCTCCTGGTGTACTGGCCTGTCTCCTGGTATCTACTCCATGCTCTGGACACTGTGCTGGACACTATCTAAGCAACTTCTGTGGGTTGTAGACACCTCATGCTACCTTTAAGGTAAGAGAACTGACAAAATGCAAAAGTGACCAAAATATCAGCCAGGCAGGCAACCTTTAGAGTTCCGCCTCTCTGGCGGGCGACCTGGAGTACTCCACTCTGTGACTGCTGGCTTAGAGTGCTTTGCCTCTCCAGTGGACAAACTCGGGGTTGGACGGCCTCCAGACTGTTATGGTTTAATAGGCCGTTTAATACGAAATGGTATTCACAATCAGTGTTGCTTCCTAACTGGACAGGTTGATTTCACAGAAGTAGGGTTGACTTGGAGTTACATTGTGTTTTTTAAGTGTTCCCTTTACTTTTTTTGAGCAGTGAATATTGTGCTACGACACATTTATCACAAAATTTATAAATATGCAAGTATTTTGTTATGATAGAGGGAAAAAAAGAAATTGTGAATATTTTTAGCTTCGTATGTTCAAATACACCTGATGATGGGGTGCTTATTGTGGGTTCTATTTTGTTTTTGCCAACATCTTTCAGTTTTACTGTCACATGCCGTTGGTTTTACAGGTCAGATTTATTATGTGAGGGCCTTAGCAGCCATGCTTAATGAACAATCTCCTTTGACTCACTTTATGTATTATTTGCTAGGCAACGGCAATGAGTCCCTGAAAAGAGAAGCTGAACATTTCTGTCTGTTCTTACTGAAGAACACTCTGTCAGGGCTGCAGCTATTATTGTCTGCACTCACCATTTTTCTTCTTCCGCCTGCTATTTTTCAGAGCAAAGACTTGACACTTCTCTTATCTGTCAATCAGTAAGGGAATCATAGTAAAATGTGCGTGCAGAGATTTACAGATAGAGATTAATGATGACTAAAATGGTAACATTGGCCATAATTATGAGCAGAAACTGTAAAAATGTGATTCAGTTTGTAAAAGCATTCCATGTTTTATCTCAGCATTATGCTCAGACCAACAATGTACAGTATATTTCATCAGAAGTGTAACTAGAACTAAAATGTATACCCCAACTGCCTTCTTATGTATTTTGCCAAAAACAATGTGTCACGGCACCACCTTCCAGATGAGTAACATTTTTTTCCCTGACAAATGCTCCCACAATAGATTTATTCACACTTCCCCGCCTGGTTCAGGTCTACAGTTTCTTCCTGGTGTCCTTCGACGTCGCTATAGTCTTTGGTCAGGGTTGAGGTCGGAGTCTTAATTGTTTGAGGTTGTGGACAGGTGTCTTTTATACAGATAATGAGTGCCCAAAACCTTCTCAACTGGCTGGGCATGGAGGACACCCCAGCAACCCTAATCCTCATATAGGATTACAGGAAGATAATGAGATAAGATGAGACAAAATGAGCAATTGTGGTGAATGTAACAGTGCACTTCTTACTGCTGGTTCCATTGGGATATGCATAATACTGTACAACATACTTACTGAAGCTAATACTGAATGCGTGAGGTAGAAAATCAGAACTGAGCCACTAGAAATGTAAGAAAATGTATTAAATGCATTATACAAAAACACCCCACAAAATATGATATTAATTAATTAACAAATCTGATGTCACATGATCCTCATATCAGCATAAAGTCAGAAATACACCCCTCCAAGCCCACCCGCTACCTATACAGGAATATAGTGGCCATTACACTGATGATTCTGTATTCACATACATTTGGTCCTTCATGTGAGTGTGCACAGGGGCTCAGACTTCCACGTCACTCGTCAATGTTAAAGAAGTGACGACACGGATACCATGATCAATCTAAACATATCCCCATATTGTCCTTGGTGACGTGTGTCTTCAATAGCGGAGGTCTATGACTCATCCCTCCACCTTTGGTGACGTAGCTCCTGTTGACAGTTGTGACAGTTATTACTGACCTTTATGTAAAAGCAGGGCCAAAATTGAACAGCCATTAATACAACAGATACCTTTCCAATGTTATATCACTTATTTCTGATAATGGCTAATAAATACCTTTGGATGTGATGCAGACATTCTGCATTAACCAGCAGAAAAAAAAAGCAACAAAGGTACTTCGTTCAGCCCTTAAATACATTTTATGTGTCTTAAAGCAAAATTATTGATTAGCCACATTACTATTCACAATAGCAACTACATACAGAGAGATGTGTGTGTGTGTGTAAAGGTGCATCTATTTTCATCTTACATGTGGTGATTTTGGACTCACAATGTAACTCATTCAGCTTTGAAGTAAATCGAGGTGTACGGTTTTCGCTATGGTATATATACACAGCAGGTTAAATAAGTATTGAACACGTCACCATTTTTCTCAGTATATATTTTTCTAAAGGTGCTATTGACATGAAATCTTTACCTGATGTTGGTAACAACTCAAGTAATCCATACATGCAAAGAAATCAAACCATAGATGTACAGAAATTAAATTATGTGGAATTATGTTTCAACGGCAAAAAAAGGCCACGTTCCTGCAAAGCCCGATCTCTCCCATCACCGTCATCCAGCTTATAAAGACTTGATATGTTTTAGGTGCGTTACATCTTTTTAACTTTCATTGCCGTTGACTCTGCTTCCCCCGAAAGGTTATAAGGGATAATGTGCAAAATTTTATGCTTTTAACATCAAACAACATTATAAATGCATTTTAAATTATTAACAATTTAATCAGTGTAAATTATCCATAAAATGCTTTTGTTATTTTGCTCATTATTTTTTGTCCCAAGCATGTTAGGTAAATTAGTGATTATAAAATCTTCTCACTTTCTTCTCTCCATTTTGGCATTTTTACACTGCATAGTTAGTTTGTGCATTAACAAATCTGTCTGTCTCTGTCCTGACACCAAACATCATCTGCAAATAATGACTCATTAAAACAGTTTTTCTTTTCTCTTTCTATACAAATGAACCAAGGGCCATATCCAACCTGCCCACTCGTACCACCCACCTGCTGAGTTGTAGTTGTGTATGGTGTGATGACAGAGGATCACGAATCTATCACTATGAGTATGTGTGGAACAAATGCAGTATCTGATATTTTGTAGGTCAGCAGTCGACTGATTCACACTTTAGAATTCTGTAGGTGTTTGTGATTCAGGTTCTAGTATTGTGTAGGAGGACTGAGGAAACCCATTTAAAAAGGAATGTCTTAACATAAAAAGAGAGTATATACACTGTATTACATTTTGCTTTGTATTTAGAGAAAAATTAGGAAAAAACAAGTCACAAGTTATAAATGTTAATGTTGGCATTTAACAATATCAAAAAGTTTGACATTTAAAATTAAATGCAGAAGTCGCTTTACTGAATATACACTTTTTGGAACATTCCATAAATAAATTAATGATTTAAAGTAACTCATATCCATCCATCCATTATCTTCAGCTTAATCCTATACTACTGTCAGAGGGGTTACCCATGCACATCTAGGGGAAATGTTTCGGTCACTGGGCAGGTACACCAAGGACAGAGTGCCAGTCTATCACTGGGCAAACACTTACTCAAAGAGACACACTATATAGGGGCGATATGGAGCGGCCAATTTACCGTGAAATTTATGGAGGAAACCAGAGAACCCATAGGAAACCCACACACACATGGGGAGAACATGAAAACACCATCTAGATATGGATTCAAACCTTGATCCCTGCGCTGAGAGGCAACTGTGCTAATGACTAAGCCACTGTGATTTCCTTTATTAATCATTGGTGGTTTGGATCAGCAATTTAAGTCAATTACTTTATATAGCAGATGACCACATTAATATTTGAAAGAGTAAATAAAAGTTTATAGGATCTTTATAGGATTTACAGGATATACAGTTATACAGGATATACAGTTTATAGGATATACAGAAAGTGTGCAACAATTATTCATTATTCATCTTTTAATAGGTTAACACTGACAAAATGGCACAATGAAAAGTAGTCTGCGTGCAGCTTATATAGCAATGTAACTCAATATGCAGTAAATAAATCAATGGCAACAAAAGTGAGTACACCCCTAAGAGACTACACCTTTAAATGTCCAAGCTGAGCACTGTGTCATTTTTCCTCCAAAATTTCATGTGGCTTGTTAGTGTTACTAGGTCTCAGGTGTGTTCAATTTTGTAGTACAGCTCTCACACTCTCTCATCCTCATTACTGAAAGTTCCAACATGCTTCCAACATGGAGCGTAAATTGGCTGACATAAGGTAAGCCATCTAGAAGGCTCTGGTATTGAGGGTTCAAAATCTGAAGCAACAGGTTGATCTAGACATATTTAATGCTACAGGGCCAGCAAAATTCATTATGAAGGTCCAGGCAGAAAATTTAAAACCTGGCAACCAATGGTGCTGAAATGTGAGTAATTAAATTCTTAGATAAGAAAATAAACACTTGGAATCTGTACAACTGGTTAAAACATAATTAAAAGAAAGCAGAAGCCGACAGACGTTTTAAATATATACAATAAATATCCATGGACAAAATATATTTAACATCAGTCTGTGATTCAGATATTTTTATGCCTTCAGAGAATGCTTCGAGGGCCGTCACTGATGTATAGTTATTATATTAAATCAGGTTTCATAAACATGCATACAGTTTATCCATCCAGCATCTAAAACATGATGTAACTGATGTTAGTTTAATTCATTTTAAAGCTACTTAGTAAGAGAGGGAGATAGAATTAAGGCAGCTGCATCTAGTCATTAGTTTAATTAGCTGTTGTTAGCATTACTGGGGTTGGGCTTTCCCCCCCAGTGCTGATTTCCAGCAACAGTGCTATGAGACTTATGACCCGCAGCATAGTGAGTGGAAAGCCTGCAAGTGCTGCTGTCAACACCAGGACATAAATAAAGCTAAAGATAGGGTCACAGCAGTGGCTCGGCTGACCGCTTCTCTTTTTATAGAGCACTTTGCTTTATAACTGGCATTGAAGCGCTATTTATTGAATGAGCTCGTCTTCTTATGGAAACTTTTGACAAGTGCATGACTGACCCCTGAGGCCCATGTCTGATGATGGCGGTATTAGGAGATAGGAAGGGTCTGTTGTGTGAAACAGAAGGATGAGACAGCACGTGTGCTCAAGATCATCCAGCATGCAGGAGAACTAAATTAGTGCTGCACCCCTGTGGTGGCATTCCTGGAAGATTTTACTGCCAGCATTTTACTGGTATTCTCCAAACAGGTTGCCAGATGTGTTCCAAAATGTTTGGAAATCCTGAAACCTTTTACTGACTGAATGCATACAGATTTTTGTGACATCATTTGAATTCTACAGTATTTATGGTTTACTAATATTTACAATTGATCTTTACTAATACTTTTTATTGTTGTGCTTTTTTATTATAAAATACTAAAATGCTGTGTAATAATAATGACCTCAGGAACTGTAATCATAATTATACATTTACAAATTTGTTATTTTTAGCGGAGTTGAATCTTAACTGCATTGAGCTGTACTACAGTTCACTAAACTATACTACACTGTTCTACCACAGGTTAAACTGTAGTATACATTTGTGACAGTAGCAGAGAGGCGCTAAATGAGTAGAGTCGGAGCGGACGGGTTTATCAGGGAAATTGATTAGCACACCTAATGCTGCTTCGCCTGATGACTTGTTCAGCCTTATGAGCTGTGACATCACATGCCATGGGGAGCAAGAATTCCATGGAAACCCTACTGGACTGGTGGAACATTATACACAGCAAGGCTATGGGTGTATAAATGCTGTAAAGCCCAGTTTTCTTTAATGAAATCAAGATTTCTCCCAACAGTAATAAGATTTATTAGAGTATTTAAATATACACTCAACATATAGTTGAAATGGCACGATGTAGCTTGCCAAAAATAGCGCTCCTTTGGTTTATGGAATTCTTTCTTCCCACAGCAAGGGATGTCCCAGCTTATAAGACTGCACACATCATCAGGCAGAGCAGCATCAGGTGAGCAAACGAATCTCCCTGATCAAGGCGTCACCTCCTCCATCGTCACAACATTGTACTATATTTCAAATGTACCCCATTTTTTTACTTCAGTACATTATCATATTATTGTAACATACACATGTTAAACACTGTCAGTGTCTAAATATTAACTAATGACTATCTAATGAAACAGTCACATGGTCTCTGACACAGTGGTCGCTCTGGTGGGTTTAAACAGCAGCTGGCCGGACCATGTCATCTGCTCTTATTACAGAGCTCAGTGAAAATAATGAATCAAATCACAACAAAATAACTCAGTGAATCAGCTCCAGCGTGGAGAAGCTGTGTGAGGCAGCAGCTCTCAGTCGTGCCACATTCACCAGTGAGCTCACTTGCCTATAATGTTCCTCCTACTTTGCCAGCATCAACCACCTAATGTGCCTACACCTGCCTGATGAGTCTTAGTCTTTTGACAGAGAACAGCTTGTGTATGGAGCAGAGTTCAAACTAATGCACACATTCTAAAATATCTTTAATAAAATAAACATTATTAGTCAGTACTTTAAAATTCTGATTAAGAATTTCTTTTTTAAGATTTCCATGAATAAACAAACCATCTCTTTCTAACACAACCGAAATTTGTAAGAGACGAAGCTTAATCATGACATGACATGACATATTAAAGCCCCGCAGTTATTTCAGTCTGAAGCTCAAGGTTGTTCAGTTTGTGCCGAATATGAATCTAATAAATGGAACAAAGGAGGATTATTTAAGCAAAGAAGCCAGAACTTAATGGCATGCTGTGAAGGGAAGCCAAGCAAAAAGCCAGCCTGAGATATTTTAAGCCTCCAAGCTGTTAAATGTTTTATTTTTTATGTGTGACAGTGACGTTTTGCCTGTTCAGACTGAGGGGGAATATAGACGTAGGTGTCAGCCTCTTTGTTAGTAACAATGGTAACAATCACCACTGAAATGAGCCAGACGTGACTGCGTGTGTGTGTTTCTGTGTCCTTACAACCATAAATATAAATGTGCAGTGCTGTACAAATTTAAATAACAGTGTTGCATTTAATAAATCAAAATACAATCAGATGAGGGTCACCAGTTAATCTCTAGTAATTATAGATGCTCTGTACTCTTGTGAACTATTAATCCTCGTCTGAAACCCTCTTCTGGCTGTGTATGAAATGGCACTGCACTGACTTTACTGCCCACCACATCTGCGTTTTTTACTGAAATCTGACCGGTAAATTTGTCTTGCCTTATTTCACAGCCTTCTACAAAAATTTATTTTATGTTTTATTGTGTAAATTGTGATGTCTTGTGCCTTATTGCTTTAATAAAAATTTTTCTGTTGGCTGGAAAGACCTATTTATTTTTCCATTATGTTTTGTTATCGCAAGGCCTCAAATTAAGATGTGATTATGCAGCATGCCACGTACCTGCAGTCATTTTCTTCTCGGCTTAGAAAGTGACATTAGTAGAGAGAACCAATATTCCTTATACAAAAATATCAGATGGCAGCTATTTATACAGGAGTCGGCTCCCAAATGCAGTTTACATTACTCAGTACATTGACCGGACCTGTGTGTTTTATGCTTGCTCAGATATCATGATGCCCGTACTGCTATTCTGGGACTTCAGATTCTGCAGAAAGGTTAAATATAGCCCTCCAAACACCACCCGCTTTAGACTCATTCATTATTAATATGCTATGACCAGAAATAACTGTTATACCACTCAGGTGACAAACAGGACACAGGCTCTTCTTTCAGAACACCAGCATGATCTCATCAGTTTGGAAATGAGCACCAACTGCTGATGCATCAGAATCAGTGCATGACCTTGAATATGGAAGCAAATGATTAACATGATTAATAATATTAAGCCCTGTCCACAGCAAATAAGCTAATATATTTAGTTAACATAATGCATCGCTTAAAATCCATGGATGTGTCTGGGGAGGTTTATTTAGATGTTTTTTTTTTTTTTTGTTAATGATTAATTACTCTTAATGTGAGACTCAGCCAGTGTGCTTTAATTCAATTAAAACGTTTAAGATAAAACTAAATCCATCGTTGCTTTATATTTAGCTATTTACGCTTTCACAATTGTGTATTTAAATGGATTCGTTGAAAATGGAGTAGGGTGGTTTTTACACGGTCTATACTGCCACCTCATGGCATTGTAGTAAACTTTAAGAAATAATTACTATAGTCCTATGACGCCATAAGGTAAAATATGAATCTCCAGTTTTGAGTCTTTAGTTTGTAATGTAAAGTAAGAATAACGATATGTGATTGTGCTGTTACAGCTTCCCTTATTTGGCACAGTATCTTTGCACCTCATTCACCTGGAGGATTGAATTTGTGACAATTAATTCCAGAAGTGATAAATAAGTTCTTTTTTTTATCATTGTCTGGGACATGCTTATTCACTATTCATATATATATATGAATAGTGGCATATATATATGCCAGGATAACCTCAGTGAACAGGAATGGTATGAAAGAATGCTATGAAAGTCAGGCATTTCTTTTAACCATGCTCCAAAAGAATTGTTTTAATAATAAATAAATAAATATAAAATAAAAAAACTCATTAAACAGGCCTTGTGGGCCATCACAAGTGTTTAGAATCTTGTAATCAGTCAGTGGGCCTCTATATACTGTATAGGGCTACAGATGTTATATACAGATGTACTGTTTGGTGACATGGTGTGTATCAAAATATTATAGACAAGCATTTTATAGGTAAAAGTTTGAAGACCATCACCAAGCAGTTTGATATTCCTGTAACAAAAGTTGCGCATATTATTCAGAAATTTGGAAACCCATGGAAAAGTAATCAACCTCCCTAAACATCGCTACAGGAGGAAAATTGATGACAAATCAAAGAGATGGACAAATGGTTAGAAAAAAAGCCCAGAAAAAAGTATAAAGTTGAACTTCAAGCTCAAGAAACATCAGTGTCAGATTGCACTATTCGTCATTCGTTGAGCCAAACTGGACTTCATGGGAGATGACCAAGAAGGACAGCATTGTTAAAAACAAAACATAAAAAAGGCAGATAAATTTGCCAAACTACAGTGATTTAAGCATCACATTGCTGCAGATATTTTTTAAGTATATCTTTTCATGGAACAACACTGACAAAATAAACTTTTGGCACAAACCTTTGTAGTCTGTGTGAAGTTTAGAGTCTTGAATCTGTGCAGGGTACATTGAAATCTCGACAATATCCAATGATTCTAGAAGGATTCTGTGCTGCCCAGTGTCAAAAAGCTTGGTCTCAGTCACAGGTCAAAACACACAGCTAAAAACACCTCAGAATGGCTAAAAGGAAAACATTGGGCCATTCTGAAGTGGCCTTCTACGAGCCTGGACCTAAATCCTATTGACCATCTTTGGAAGGAGCTGAAACATACAGTCTTGAAGACACCCTTCAAACCTGAGAAGTTTGCTCAAGAGGATTGGGCCAAAATACCTACAGAAGTCCCACTGACAGTTACAGTGATTGTCTCAAATGGTTTTGCAATAAGTTAAGGGTACCATCATTTCTGTCCAGACCATTTTAATACTTCTGTTAAAGCATCATTGAAAATCATCATTGAACAGCAACGTATATAACTATATACGGTACAGCAATCAGTGAAGTTCTTTGACAATTTTGCAACAATTTAAAGTAAAAATTACAAATAAAGATTATAATATTATAATATAATATAATATTCTTGCAGTGGGGGACAGATATCAGTAATACTCTAAACTACATATATCATAAAAGCTGCCATTAGGTATTTGTAATTGCCGTGAAGAGTCACGTACAGTAATGGATGCAATGCAAAAAAGGTATAATTTGAATTAAACTGACAAAGGCTTTACTAAGACCTTTTTACTTAAAGGGTTGAAAAGTTTCCAATGAGCCTCGCTACAAAGATGCGCTATGACTTTAGGAACATGCCCACTACGCCACCTGGGGATGTGAAACCACTGCACTATAGTGTTCTGATATTTTATTATTTGTGTTTTGCTCCTTTCTTTTGTGACTAAACAATGAAAAGTCTGTTCATCTTTTTGGTTATAGCTCTTTAATATTGATTAACTACATAAACAGCAAACATTCTCTGTGTGACCGGTGATCTGTTGCTTTAGTCTGTTCTTAAATTTAGTGGCTAAAAATCAATAGGGCGAAGTTCATCATCTTAGCAAACACCGCTTTTAAGGTCCTTACAAGACCGTCACAAGACACGTACCATGAGCATATGGAGACCCGCAAGTTACGAAAACAAAAATTCCAGTTATTAAACGCCTTTAACATTGTTCACCATAACCTTTTTCACCAAAACGTTTCTTACATCTTTTATTAAAAAGACATGTTCAAAGCAGGCGAAATGTGACCCACATGGCTTTCCATAATTTTCATAACCCTTTTCACCATGCTGTTGGTGAAATGCAGACCTTGTACCTCCCATGGGAGTTCAGATCTGTGTTTATTCTGGCAGCATATATCCCATCACAATCCAACTCCTTAGCTGCACTCGAACTTCCAGACGCCATGTCCATAGTAGCTGGGTGACTAATCACTGCAATCTGAAGTCTGCCCCGCCCAAATTTTATCAGTTTATTAACTTTCATACTAAGGAAAATAAACCACTGGATCAGGTCTACAGCAACATTAAAAATGCATTCAAGCCACT
>JAOUQT010032654.1:818-11381 GCA_025769995.1 Xyliphius kryptos
GATTTACTTTTCCATACTTTCCTTTGGTCAGAAATTCCAAGATGTTCCAGCGTAATGAAACGCCGGCGTACGGAGCCAACGCTGCCATTCGAGCGGCTTAATCGGAAAAGCAGACCATCTGGTGGCAAAAATATTGCATTTAGTGGAGAAAAGGAAACTTTTGACTCAAGGGTTGGGAAAGTAAGTTTAAATATTATTTGTTCTGTTCATGCTTCTAAAAAAAAAAACATGAATCAAAGTGTTAAAAAGACGGGTTGGAACTGAAATGCTCAAAATGTTCTGGGAAGAGAGCTGTTGGAATAAAAACATTCCTACAAGCTGGACTGACCGGACTCTAATATACACTCCCAGCATGTGGAGCTAAAATAAAGGGACACAACTAATGAGTGTTGAATTCATCCACCATCCTATAAAGTTACATATAAAGCAGGTAGTTCCTCCTTTAATCTGATTGGCTGAGCCGTTTGTCCAGCTGTAACATTAATGACGATAACACTCGCCTCTGAGAGCTTCACATTCGTATCAATGCAAGATGTACAATACATTATTTTCTCTGTTTTTAAAAAAAAAAACTAATTTCTGGAATTGGACCACTAGATGGCAGTTTTTGATTAATACAACAACCGGGAACCTGTTACTCAGCATCCAGCGTTCATTTAAAAAAAAAAAACGGACTAAAAAATGTCGCTGAAGACCAGATTATTAGCAGTTTTGTTTTTAATAAACACAATTATGAATCAAACTTTGGGCGCCACGGTGGCTTAGTGGTTAGCATGTTCACCGATTCCCGATTCTAATCCCAATCATGGTGGAGTTTCCATGTTCTCCCCGTGTCCACATGGGTTTCGTCCCACAGTCCAAAAACATGGGTTCAAGGTAAATTGGCTGCTCTAAATTGCCCTATATAGTCTGTGTGTGAGTAATTGTGTGCCCAGCGATAGGTTGGCGCCATATCATGGGTGTATCTGGCCAGCACCCAAAACATTCTCCCCCGGATGGGATGGGAAACCCCCCGTGACCCATGTAGAGGATTAAGTGGAAGATAATGGATGAATAAATTTTTATTGTTTTTTTTATAAAACAGGTAGTTCGGGTCCTTAAATCTGATTGGCCGAGCTGTTTGTCCAACTGTGACATTATTGACAATAACACACACCTCTGAGCGCTTAACATTCATATTGTTGCGTGATATACAATACATTATTTTACCGCTTTCTTATAAACTACATTCTGTAATTTGGCCACTAGGCAGCAGTATTTGTTAAAGAATCGGAAACCTGTTACTCAGCGATCAGTGTTCACTTTACAAATCGGATGTACAAACAATTTTGCTCTCAGTAAACGCATTTACGACTCAAACCTTGTTTTTTTTTTAGTACGGTGTGTTTTGTAACCATTTTATAAAAGCATTAGGAAACTCGAGGTTGTGTATTATTCTGAATAAATCATGGGAAGGAGGTGTAACTGTACTCTGGTACTTTATTACGTCTATATCACATGCCCGATACTTTTTGCTGTGCAATCTGTTGTCTTTTGTAGTGTTTTTCAGTTGTCTTCATTCTGTATTGTCAGAAAAAACCCAAACAGAGATGAATTATGAATTTAAATAGAAATCTAGTATTGTGTACATTATCTCTGTGTGGTTGATGCAACACGTTTACAAACACCGTACATGTACTGCTGAGGTGTTTGTTGAGTAAAAGCCAGTCTGTGATGTTTCCTGTCCTGAGTGTGAGTGGGTTTCATACTTTGTCAGAACTCCAGTTCCCACACCTTAAACAGATCACTTTGCGAGATGATTGTGTGAAACCAGACAAAAACAAGCCAGTCATCTCGAGACACTAGCTCATTCACTTTCAAAGTCATCCAAACAATTCCGTTGGTGTGTTAGCATGAAAGAATGTGATTAGCCTCGTATTTCAAAGTTGAAAGTAAGACGGATGAATTAATAGCAGATGCTGGTTTATTGTGTGATTTTAGCAAAAATGTCACATCGTGTGCGCGTGCATGCGAGTGTGTTGGGTATGTTACGTATATGTTGAGAATCATGGGTTCCAGGATCTCCGTAGAACTCCAAAGAACTCTTCTTCATTCTTTGTTCCACTTTTTAACCCTCCTTCTTTATTGCTCGTCATGCTTTTTTCCCCTTACTACCAGCTGGCGGCGCAACCAGTCGCAGCGGCCCCTCTCTCTTCGCCTGTGGAGAGAGAGAGATAAACGAAGATATACAGTGGAATTGACAAGGCAACTTATGTCTACATACCCATCATCTTCCGCTTATTCCTTTCTGAGGGTCACAGTGGGGTTTCCCATGCCCATCCAGGGGAGAACATTTCGGGCGCCGGGCAGATACACCCAGGACAGGATGCCAATCCTTCGCTGGGTACACACACACACACACACACACACACATACACACACTATACAGGGTGATTTAGAACATTCAATTTACCTTAAAGCCATGTTTTTGGAATGTGGGAGGAAACTGGAGAACCCGGAGGAAACCCATGCAGACATGGGGAGAACATGCAAACTCCACCCAGATTGGGATTCGAACCTGGAATCCCCAGCGCTGAGCGGTGAATGTGCTAACCACTAATCCACCGTGCCGCCCTACATAAATGTAGCATTAGCAAAATGACATAAAGGAGTGTTGTTTTCAGTTGCAGTCATTCAGTTCATTCATTGTTCAGTGGGACCCCAGGGCACAAATGACCCAAAGATCCCAAATTATCACAAAAGTGGACAAAATTTGTCAATTTTATAAGTGCACACCGCTTACTCCAATATTTGTAGCGCTCACTTTATATCAGACGACTACCACAACTATATGATGTGGAAAGCCTACACTTAAACGTCTGATTTAACTCGCCAAAAGTTTCGCACCTGTTTTTCCATGGCTTTTTCTCCTTCTGCAACAAATAAAGGCTGCACACATTTCCAGACAGCTCTGCTCTTCCTCTGTTCTGCTGCACTACCACATTTAGTCATTTTTAGTCATTCTGTTCTACCATAACAGAATTCTCAGGTCTGTCGACTGGGTCAGTTTGTCCTTGTTATTAAAAACAGTATCTTCCACAGTCACTATAGATTCATACTCTTTATCTATTTGAAAAACATGTCCCTAATCTGAAAAACCAGCTCTGGAAAATTCACAGTCTTAATTAGTCTTTGCTAATGTTTTATAGCTTAATTATTTAGTGTATCCCACCAGGGACATCACACGGCAACTTCCTGGAATTTTAAGAGCGACCTCTGGCTTTGCTGTTAATGTACTTTAAGGATTTAAGGAGGCTTTATTCTCATTTTCAATTCTTAAACTAAATATGTTTGAAATTTTATATTCATGTTCACATTTTAGTATCCAAAATAATGTGAAATCTTCTGGGTGGTCCATTAGGTAGTGCTTAGCCTTTAAGGTTTTCTACAGTTGGACCGAATGAAACACCTGAATTCTGTGATTATAATGTGTGTCTTATTACTATTGTTTATATATTGTATCTCACATATTGCTTTATTTATCCTCGCTCATATACTTAATACTTTGTTCTGCTGCAGGACTACATCGTGTCTCTGATCGGGCCGGTTCAGAGACATCATGAGCGTTTGACCCTGTGGCTCCAGCGTCAGCATCTTCACGAGCCTGAAAGCACAGAGGCCCAAGAGAATGTGCCTGAGCTGATGGAGGACAACGACGGAGAAGAAGAAGGGAGTAGCTCGGAGAGTGAAGGAGAGAGACAGAGCTCAAGACGAAAAAGAGGCGAAGGAGGAGGAAGAAAACTGGAACTGATGATGGCGACCAAGCCTCACCGCCAGCTGTGCCGCTCTCCTTGTTTGGACCGCCCCAGTTTCAGCCAGAGTAGCACGTTGCAGGAACTTCGTGCTGATGACTCTTCGGCACCCTCCACCTCAACAACATTGGCTCCACCTACCTTGTCATTGAGTCACACCCCATCTGAAAGGGATTACCAGAGTAAAATGGAATTTGCATTAAAACTAGGTTACTCAGGTGAGCAAGTTGAAGTGGTGTTGAGTAAATTGGGGCCAAGTGCACTTACCAATGATGTACTGGCTGAACTAGTGCGTCTGGGGAATAAAGGAGAACTTGAACCCCAAACACAGCCACAAACTTCCAGTGGATTAGCACCTGCTGGGCTAACACTGGCACCCAGGGGCTCTGGCACCAAAGAGGCTGTGAGTCCTGAAGCGTCACTGGAGGAGGACTCAAGTGAGACAAATGATAACCTGCGACCCATTGTTATTGATGGATCCAACGTGGCCATGAGGTAAAAAACACTTTTACCCCAAAACTTTTGTTCTCTAAACTAATGTTTTTTTTTTTTTGGCAATGTTAATTCACAAATCTATACCAGAAATAAAAAGAAAATATGTGTTATTGTTCAGTCAGATGGAATGAAGACAACAATTGGTAGATGCCAATTACAATATTTTGTATTCAATACATTACTTTAATGTTTTTTTTTTTGTATTAATTCAAAACTGCATAACAAGTGTCTCATTACATGTGAAAGTAACATGTTATCCATGATGTTTTGTAGCCATGGAAACAAAGAGGTTTTTTCTTGCTTGGGCATCCACCTGGCAGTTGATTGGTTCTTGGAGCGAGGACACAAAGACATCACTGTGTTTGTACCTGCATGGAGGAAAGAACAGTCCAGACCAGATGCTCCCATAACAGGTTTGGTAGTAGAACATACTAACTCTTATATTAAATGCACATGGCCATTAATACACGTTACTTCATCTAAATATAAATACCTATTAGAGGAGATGTTCCTTTAAATGTAAGCTTGTGATATCACCCTCTGCATTTAGACCAAGAGATTTTGAGGAAGCTGGAGAAAGAGAAGATCCTTGTCTTCACTCCATCTCGTCGAGTCCAAGGCCGTCGGGTCGTTTGTTACGACGACCGCTTTATAGTAAAGTTGGCTTGTGACTCAGATGGCATTATTGTGTCTAACGATAACTACAGAGACTTACAGAATGAAAAGCCAGAGTGGAAAAAGTTCATAGAGGAGCGGCTGCTGATGTACAGCTTCGTCAATGACAAGTACATTATTATTCTACACCTGAATATCCTAACTGATTCGGGGATTCTAACCTTGACCATGGTCCCAGTTGATGATGTTTTTTTATTCTTAGGTTTATGCCCCCTGATGACCCACTTGGCAGACATGGACCAAGTCTGGAAAACTTTCTGCGCAAACGACCTGTAGTTCCAGAACATAAAAAACAGCCATGCCCTTATGGTAAATTCTAAATGATCTCACTAAATTTTTTCAAAACATTTATTATTAGTATATTTTAGATGGGGTGAGACAATATACCTAAAGATTTCTTGGACTTTAGGAAACATTTTATAGACTAAATGATAAATGGCATGGCAGGAAAACTAAAAGAAAATTCAGTCTTAATTTGTATTTTGTATTTTTTACTTGTTATTTCATTGTCAGGTAAGAAGTGCACGTATGGCCACAAGTGTAAGTACTACCACCCGGAAAGGGCGACACAACCAGTACGATCTGTTGCTGATGAACTCCGAGCTTTTGCCAAGTTATCTGCTGTCAAGACCATGAGTGAAGGTGCACTTGCCAAATGTGGCACTTCTGGAACCACATCAAAAGGGGATGAGATAAAACGGGTGGCACCAAAGCGCCAGTCGGACCCGAGCATTCGTTCAGTCGGATGTGAACAAGAGGAAAGACTCTGTCCAGCTCGAAAAGCAGAAGCCAATTCTGTCCCATCATTAGTTACCGCTCTTAGTGTCCCAACAATGCCGCCAGCGAAAAGTCATGCAGCTGGTGCTCTAAACACTCGTTCAGCAAGCAGCCCGGTTCCTGGTTCACTACATTTTACACACAGCTCTCTAGAACATGCTGGAAGCATCCAGTACCCTCCGATCTTGGTCACAAACAGCCACGGTGCATCTGTTGCATACAGTGAACCTTTTCCCAAATATGACTCTGTAGTTAGCGACCATGGCTACTACTCAATGCTAAGTGATTTCTCCACCATAAGCTTGGGAAGCATGCAAGATAGCTTCTGCAGTTTAGAACAACCTGATCCAGTTGGTGTTGGAGGTGGGTACTCTGCCAGAGTTTCAAGCATTTGTCCAGATTCTGGACGTAGTCATTCTTCTGATTCCTTTACCTCCTACGGTGGTGAGATGTACTCGGTGGAAGGCAGCTTGGATGACAGCATGAAGGTCTCATCGTCTGCTCAATCTCAATCCCAAGCTCAGGCTCGCTTACAAGCATTTGCCCATGGTTTCCACCATGAGGCTTTGACCAGAGTCCAAAGTTATGGCACTGACGAACCCAAACCTGGGCCACGCAAGCAGTCCTCTGCCCATCTTGTGCCTCACGTGCAACACCCGGTTGTAGGAGCTCGATCAAGTTGTCCGGGAGACTACCCACCACTTTCCCAGAATATCTTGCCTTCAACTGGCCCAACACAACAAGGTAGATCATTGGGAATGACACGGATGGACAGCATTTCAGATTCCCGTCTTTATGAAAGTAACCCTCTTCGGCAGCGTCGGCCCCCGCTGTGCCGGGAGCAGCATGCCAGCTGGGATCCCTTACCTTGTGGGAATGAGCCATATGGATACACTTGTTATGGGCTAACAGGAGGACTCATGCCATGCTGTGAACGAGTCATGGTTCGGAGTATGCCAGAAAAGATGGAGCAGATTTGGCGATCACCGTGGGATACACTACCGGGACATCACGGTCCATTGGAATCACAGGAACGACATTTGATCCCTGAGCATCAGTACCAGACTTACCGAAACCTCTGCAATATATTCCCAGCGTACGTAGTTCACTCCGTCATGGAGAAGAACCCTCATATGACAGATCCTCAACAACTAGCGGCAGTCATAGTCACAAGACTACGGTCGTGTCACTAAGCAGAAACATTACACTTTTACGTTAAACTTTACTGGCTACTGAGGTTTATAGTTTGTTCTGATTAGCAGGCTCCAGGTTGAGCCATCTTAGGTAAAAAGCCTGGCACCAAAAAATGTTTAGGTTAAAGATAAGATACCTTATAGCTCTCAGCCTTCAAGCCTAGACATAATTATTAAGTATACACTTTGAAGTAGGCTTGATGATCTCACAACAGTTTGTTTATCCAGTTAATAGCATCATATTCTTTGGGCTAGATGTTTACTCTGCAATATCACACAAAAATTTAGTGTATGCAACTATGTGTTGTTGTAAGGTTGTTCTATAGGACCTCTTTCTTGTGTGGTCAGATTGAATTTTGGTGTAACACTGACCTTTTTGAGCAAATGTGCATCACCTCAGTTCTGAAGGCTTGCAGTCCAGCATGCCTGTTAATTGCCTACTTGGCCTTTCAGAACTGGAGATGGGCAGTTATTTAAAAAAAATGCTGATAAAAAATGTCCCATTTTTAAATGGTTTTAGCTGCTAATATAATTGCTGGATTAGTTTGTTCTGTCAGAGCAACACTTTCTCTGTGTAATATACAAACATAGGCTATCGCCTGAGCTTCATATAGTCTGGAAAACTATTAATAAGGAATTGTAATCAGCATTCCTATTCCACATCATTTCGTTATATAAGCAAAATATGGAAATCTTTGCATTTTGATTAACTTTTAGAAAAGAATTTATAAAAATGGCCAGGGAAACATGGCTTACAACTGATCCTGCGGGTTCATGATGTATTGTTTGATCCTCATCTGGTGTGTGCAGGCGGAGTTTTGGAAAGTTTTCTGAACTCTTGAGTACCTCAAAGCATGAACATTTAATGGCCTTATACTGGAGTGACCTCATGACAGGTGTTAAAAATAATTTTCTATTTTTATTTTCAGGGCTTCTTACTGAGGTCACAGTGTGTGATTAGCGTTTATCGATGAGCACTAGCAGTATTCACAGCAATGACGTTTTATCGATGCCACTTTTCCTAGGTTGGCTTAGAGTGAGTTGTTATCGACCGGTGGATGCAGCACTTGTTTATCCCGAGTTTCGCTCTCGCGCAGACTTGTAGCGAGACACTAAGCCATTTTAAAAGATACATGTTTGCTGCTTAGCCAAGCCAAAAAAAAGTTAAACAAAGTCTGCTTGTTATAGGAAAATAGAGTTATACTTGTTAGATAAGTGCTAGCTAAGAGCGAGATATTTAAAGCTGTGTTAGACGTATAAGTGTTTTCATGTGTTGCGAGCCAATAATGAAATTGTGCAGTGCATTAATTCTTAAATCTAACCACATTAACTAGCTATTTTGAATCAGATTAATCCATATTTTATTCACACAACATTTATGATGTGATGTTTCACTCTGTTGGGGTAAATGTGGCGATTATGTTATGTTTAAGTAAAGTTAGACAAACATACTGCAGGAATGAACAGCTTTACAGGTACACCTTGACAATTGCTTATTTTTTTTCATTAACACCTAGACGGTGCTAATTACGTGATTACCAGGTGTAGAATCCTCTTTATCTGAGACAGAAGAGGACTCTTCTTTAAAAAAATCATCACGATGCTCTTAAAGCTCTAAAAGAATTACATACTGTTGCTTTCAACAAAATAATGTTGCTAATAGTAAAGATCACTATTACCTCTGTGGTCCATACAGCAACCTATATGCTATAACAATTACTAACATGGGTGACTAGCTATCAAACCTTGATCTTGCAAGTAACAGAAACTAGCGAGTCGCTATGTTTACCTCTTTGTTTTTGATAAATAAGTAAAATTTGTCAATTTCCATGTACAATTGAATTTAGCTTCAAAATTGATGCATGAGATACTAAACAGAGAGTCACAGATCTGCTAGTTAATCAAGACGTAGACTTGTAAATTGCCGAAAGTTGTTTATTAATCAATGCAGGATGTTGCGTCTCATCAGCAAAATGCTCACCATGAAGCATCTATTTTCTGATTGGTGCTGGGAGACGCCACTTTCCTGTGCCGCTCTCAGTATGCTATTTGTTAAATTAGCATTATCTGTGAGAACTTAAGAATGTTTCTGAGTTGCTGAGAGGGATGGTTTTAGTACACATTTTTGGGGTTTTGTTTTCACGGGCGCAGGTTATCGCTCGTGGGAAGGTGCGACACACTGCCTACCTGTTTCAATTTGTGCGATATACACACACGCGGAACACCAGGCTAGTCGTCGGGTTGTTTCTTACATTCCATCGGCGGAGTCGCTTGCTGCTATAACCAATGCTTTGGATGCTAATAAAATATACATCGTGTACAAACCCAGCATTTAGCATTTTTCACCTCATGCATTTTCGAGACAAATAAAGTATGTGAACCTTAGCTAAATTTCAGTGGAGGGGCAGGGCTTTATATTGCATTTTTGAACATCAATAATGTTTTAAAAAAAGGCTAATTATAATCTGATAATATTGTTTCGTTAGCTGTTAGCCACCTAGCTTACATAAAGTAACCAGCCCTACTCTCATAATTATGTTATTCAGTTCGAACGTGCTGCAGCAAGCGACGGCGTCTGAAATGATGTGTAGAAACGACTTTTGCTTGTTGATACAAATTGTATCTATTTCTTGATTGTAAAAAAAAAAAAAAGAGATGTACAGAATCACATACATTATATATACAGATATGTAAGAGTTATATATAAAAGAAAAAAATAGTTTTATTTCAAAAGGATAAAAAGAAATTTATGTCATTATATTAGTGACACTATGTGTCACTAGTGTAGCCCAAACAGAAGGCGTCTTTCCTGCCGGGCAAGACATCTCTAAACAGGGATCTCTTTCTCTGTATCACTCTCTCTTTCTTTTTCACGCTCTCTCTTTTGCTTTATGTGCCTTTCTTTCTTTTTTTGTCTTTCATCTGTTTGTCTCTTCCTCTTGTCCATTTCTGCACTACTGAAGTCAAAACGCTTCAGATCTAACATTTTGAAACATGGTCATAGAATGTTGGAATATAGCACAAATATCATTAAATAATAAATATAATATATAAAAAAAATGCCCTTGCAGGGTATAATTGGGACAAAGAAGTATAACTAAAAGACATTAAGTATATTAAAAAGACACTCCTATGCAATGAGAAACCTTAACACCAGCAGGGGCAGTTCTCGATAACGCTGAGGCCTATCTTTATCCAAAGTGATAGCGGTGTAGTAGTTAGTGGAGCAGCAATCTGCCGATACAAAGATCTTACATAAAGACCATGGGGTCCTGAAAGAGAATGCTAATGTTAGCATGACCACGTTTCCCACTTTGCACCGTATTGTACACTTTTTCCCAAATCATACATCTGTTTAAAAAAAATAAAGGGAACACTAAAATAACACATCCTAGATATCAATAAATAAAATATTTCAGTTGAAAATCTTTATTTAGTAGATAGTGGAATACATTGAGAACAAAATAAAATCAAAATGATTATCGCATGGAGGTCTGGATTTGGAATCGTACTCAAAATCAAAGTGTAAAATTAAATGACAGGCTGATCCAACTGCAGTGGAAATTCCTCAAGACAAGTTCAAATGAGGCTCAGTAGTGTGTGTGGCCTCCACGTGCCTGTATGACCTCCCT
>JAOUQT010032661.1:0-11380 GCA_025769995.1 Xyliphius kryptos
CCAGGAGACAGGCCAGTACACCAGGAGACATGGAGGGGGCTGTAGGAGAGAACATCCGCCGCCTTATCAGGAGCATGCCCAGGCGTTGTAGGGAGGTCATACAGGCACGTGGAGGCCACACACACTACTGAGCCTCATTTTTTTGACTTGTCTTGAGGAATTTCAAGACTGTCATTCGATTTTCCACTTTGATTTGAGTCTGATTCCAAATCCAGACCTCCATGGGATAATTTTGATTTACATTTTGATAAGTTTTATGTTATTTTGTTCTTAACACATTCCACTATTTACTAAAGATTTTCAACTAAAATATTTTATTCACTGAGATCCAGGATATGTTTTTTTAGTGTTCCCTTTATTTTTTGGAGCAGAGTATATTTAAAGGACTAAGTCCCCGAACCATGGGATGCTCACAACAAAGCCATATTTCCTTTTTCCCCTAGTAGAGCCCCACCCCCTTTAGTTTTATAACATGGCCACTGCTTCACAGGAAACAACAATTCCTTTAATGTTGTACAAATAACTGCATCATCTTACTGTTTTTTTTCATCCGTCACATATTTCTGGTAAAATGTCTTTGACAAAACTGTTGCTCTCGAACTGTGACATGGCTGTAACTTTTGTTGCCAACATTGGAATACCTTCAAAGACGTGTTATCTGTTGTTCTTAGTCATGGAATACAACAGTCTGCTTAACAATACGCTGACCATATGAATACTTCCGGAGTTTATGGTGGCGTGGCAGAAATAGGACCAGCAACGTTTCTGTTACCCACTTTTGGTGACCAAATGGTGGGTTGTGATCCACCCGCAAAACATTGATGTCATTGATGAGGTACACCTGGGTTCTCTATTGTCATCGTAGAAATACACTAGTAGTATAATGTACCTGAAGACACCTTATTTCGAGACAGAGACGACCATCGGGGTAGATATATTAACAAGCAGTATTGCTATTTAAACGACGTGTAAAAAAAGGCCATCAGCAATGAGCACCATGAAGCACCTTGTGTATGATGCAAGACAGCCGCGTCTAATCTGCATATAGCCATGTTGGGACTCGCTCACCTTCAGCTGCCTATTAATCCTCTTTTTGTCTCTTAGCTCTACTTTTGATTAAGGACGGGTCCATTCTGGAGATGTTGAACTCAGAGTTACCTTCATGCTAAAAGAAGCGCAGCACATCTGCAAATTCCCCTGACGGCCACATGAGGAGAGATGAGAAGGTGACGGATTGATTCATGAGAGAGAAAAAATGGACTCCAGAGGGTGTCAGGGACGTCGGCGATAACAGCCTTTAAAAGTTCCTCCCCGGTTTAAATGTAAGCAGAACGTTCCGGAAAATGTGTTCATGACATTCAACTTGAGAAGAAGAACAGGCCAAAGCTCTGGAGAATCCAACTTTTACTTGTTTTAATGGTGGATTATATTAATTTTGGGTCCAAAAGTCATGTTTCATGTAGAATGAAGGTTAGTGCAGGTTCAGTGGTTCCGGATGTGGGATGAGTAACGAGTTTTTTTTTAAATGTGAATATTAAATCAATACAGGCTTTATTTTTTTAACCTACTGATATATTCCTGTAAGAAAGCAACCATGTGGACACCGTACTTACAACTCACACTATATTCATTGCGCATATTTATTTCAGATTTTCAATTAACACAAATCTCACTCCATATAAATTCCAAAGCCATCACCGTAGCACAGCACCGGTATTCTGCTAGTTTGGGTATAAAAGATATATACTATGTATATACTATATACAGACCAGGAATAATATTATAACCACCTTCCGATTATTTTTGCTGCCCAAACAGCCCTGACCCCTCAAACCCTGGACTCCAATCAATCAATCAGTCAATCAATGCCTACAACGGGTGGTTGTTCTCCTCAAAGCATCCAGAAGTGGTTGAATTTTGTGACAGGGAGAATGATACTGCTAAACGAGAACATGGCCATCAGAGGGACAGTTTCCATGAAAGGGTGAACGTGGTGTGTAACAATGCTTTAGGTAGGTGGTGTCAGAATAATCAGTCGGCCACCACCCGCTTGGCTTCTTCACATCGGACCACACAGACCAGCCTTTACTCCCCATGTGCATTAACGAGCCACCCGGGACCCCGCCACAATTGCAAAAGTCAATGTAATTCCCCATTCGAAACCAGGTCTGGTTTTTATCTTTTTAAAAAACTCATTTTATTTATTGAAACCTCACAGAACCCTAAACACCATGCTATCACAAGCTCTGCTTTGCGTCAGCGAGGCTCCTCAAAACTTCACACACAACGAGTAGCAAAACTCAGGAATTACAGCCGTTTTCTTTTTCACCCCATTCAGCAGTAAATGTGTCCGAGTTCCTGAAAATTCATATTTCATATCTCATTAGCTCTGCAGGAGTGCTGCCGCGTACAGTAGATGTGCGAGCCTCAGCATCTCAGCATCTCAGCATCTCCTGGAGCCTGCTGCCTGTGATGTCATAGATTCATCCGGACCGATGCTTACCAGCAAAAGATCTGCCAGACCAAAGATCACATCCTCACCTCGTGTACAAATTATACTATTGGCAAAAAGACGAGTATCGGTGGCGGAAATGCTGATGTAAACGGCATCAAAAGCACAAGAGTGCTGAGTGTCATGGTTTTAACTACATTCCTTGTGTATAGTACAGCATTCAGTATTATAGGGGGCTTTCAAAGTCACACTGCATAACATACACCTGATATTGTGCATTTCTGGCGTTTGAGTGAGACAGGAAGGAGAACATGCCAAAGCACCCCACTATTCTTGCTTTGAAAACAAATCCCTTTTTACAAAGCGTATGCTTTGTGATTTGTACAGGGCCATAAAGATCAACTGCATCTAAAATCACCTACTGCTCAATACAGAGTATGCAAAAGCAGTACGCACAGCTGGTTAAAATATTCTAATGCACAGAGGGCATCAAGTTGTGAATGAAAAATTCCAGACACAGGGAGGACATGCGGACTCCACCTAAAAACAAGCTGTGTTCCCAACGGGGACTTGAACCTTGGAACATGCCAACTACAACCAAAAAGATTCAAGCTGCCCACCTGGGAATTGCACCACTACCATGACGTAATGCACACCTCATTTTATTAACCTCATCTCATTCTCCTCCGCTTAATCCTCTATTTGGGTTGCAGGAGGAGTTTTCTATGCCCATTCAGGGGAAAACATTTCAGGTAATAGGCAGATACACCCATTGATCCCTTGCTGGGCACACATTCAGGCACACAGACACACACTATAAAGGGCAATTTAGAATCAAATTTACCTTAAATCCATGTTTTTAGACTTTGGGAAACTGGAGAACCTGGAAAAGACCCATGCATACACAGGAGAACATGAAAACTCCACCCATATCGGGATTCAAACCTGGATCCCCAGCACCGAGAGGTTGACTAAGTTAGCAGTTCCCAGAGGGGTTCCCCATGCCCATCCAGGGGAGAACATTTTGGACAATGGGCAGATACACCCAGGATATGTTTCCAATCTATCACAGGACACAAACTCACTCACACAGACATACACGAAATAGGGGCAATTTCAAAGCAACCTCAACTTAAATCCATGCTTTTAGACTCTGGAAAACCGGAGAACCTGGGAAAACCCACGCAGACACGGCGAGACCATGGAAACTCCACCCAGATCAGGAACCTGGATCCTCAGCGCTAAAATGTGGATATGCTAATCCCTTCTTATTATTTTTATATTGATAAACAAAATTAAAGATATAGCACTAAATCCGATAATAATAATCAGATTTCTTTAAACAGCCATCAAACTCAACAAACCTTTCAGTCTGACCTCAGCAGCTTTCTCACATCTGCAAGGTACTGAAGGGCTGTGCCAAACTAACAGAAGGTTTATTAATTGATAACTCTGTATTTAATACATGTTCTCCACTTAGAGATTAAGTTCTGGTTGAAGTTGCATCCTCTTATTGCAGAGCGGAACAAATATAGTAGCATTGTGATTAACAGGATTTCAGCAGGACGAGGAGACCATGCAGTAGCTGACTCGAGGAGCTTGGTCTCTCTGGGAAAAAATGCCCCAAACACCATCCCAAAGCTTCGGATCATTATAAACATGAATAAGGGGATAATTATTACACATCACTTGATTTGCCAGACTAAGAGGAAAAACTTTCAATACCAGTCCTGTAAGCCGGTTGGTGGAAGAGAGGTGGAGAAAGAAATTACCAAGTGTTCAAGCAGAGAGAAGAAAACACAGGAATCAAGAAACCGGATGATATTTCATTAATTTTATCATATTACTTACGAAAACTAGCTGTGTTACAGTAGTTCTGGTAGATGGTTCACGTGTTCCCTCATATACTGTGGAAGGAAACCGGAGAACACGTGTGAACAGAAAAAACATGGAAACTTCTCTTAGATTGGGATTAGAACCTGGATCCCCAGCACTGAGGCGTGCATGTGTTACCCACAATCCCACCCATGGCAACAGCAATTGAAATAAACGCATAAATTAAGGAAAAAAAACTGTTTAGTTGCAGTAAAGCCCTCTGTGGAAAGAAACCAAAGAACATGTGGACACAGAGAAAACATGGAAACTCCACCTAGATTGGGATTTTAACCTGGATTCCCAGCGCTGAGAGGTGGATGTGCTAACTTCTAAAATCTCCCATTTAGCCGGTTTAAGGACCCCGCACATCTCTAATCACTAGGACCCTTCAATGTTTTAAATTGACCCATTGGTGTGTCTTTAGATGCGGTAGGAAACCGAAGACCCCAGCGCAAACCCACCTGAAATCTAACCCAAGACCTTCTGACTGTTAAGTGCTTCGTCACCATGGCACCCTGATTGCACTACACACAGCATCAGCAACATGCTTATAAGTTTAATTTATCATCTTCGGCTTAATTCTCTAATAGAGTTGCAGGAGGGGTTCCTCATGCCCATGCAGGGGAGAATGTTTCAGATGCTTGGTGCACCCGCACACTATATAGAGGCAATTTAGGGAAGCCAACTCACCTTGACTCCATGTTTTTGGACTGTGGGAGGAAAGTGGAGAACCCGCAGAAAACCTATGTGAACATGAAGAAAACATGGACATGCCATCCATATAGAGATTTGAACCTGGATCCCCAGCTTAGAGGCATGTATGTGTTCAACACGGTCTTGCCCATGGTGATAACAGTTAAAATAAATACATAAATTAATAAAGAAAAACCCATCAAATGCAGGACAAAGCTGCCCTCCAGCATCACTATCTGACTTCAGCAGAACTCTCACATCTGAACGTTAGCCAAAGCCTTCAGTCCTTTTCCAGCATCCAGACCCTGAGGTCCTTCACATGTTTGTTTTGGTCACGTACTGAATTATACTGCAATCAAACCACAGAGACACAGAGAGGGGGAATGGAACCCATGATCTTGTATCCCATACGAGTCCTATTTTTTTTGCCTTTCTGCCCTCCTTTCCTGCTCCATTGTTTGTTTCCTCCACATACCATATAGATAGACTTTGTAGGTTTGCAATTAATGACAGTAGTCCAACTGTTTTCTTGTTTTTGTTAGTACCCTGTTGGTTCTCTGTTCTCTATTGGTCAGAAGCATCACAGAAAACATGTTTTGGAATGTGGGAGGAAACCAATGAAACTGGAGAAAACCCATGCTGACACGAGGAGAACTTGGAAACTCCACTCAGATCTGGATTTGAACCAGGAATCCCCAGCGCTGAGAGGCGAATGCGCTAACCACTAATCTACAGTGCCACCCAGATGATTTTTTAAGAATAAAAATGTTTGAATTAAAGCCTATTTTTGTATAGAGTGTTATTTTTCATATAGTCAAGAAAAAAAGCTTTAAATCACACTGGCCAGCGATGGCTCAAGAGAGAAGACATTGGACACTGCAAGATTGGAGGAAGGTGTTGTGGACAGAGTCCTAGTTTGTGATCTTCGGATCAAACAATCGAACATTTGTGAGGTGCAGAACTAAAAAGATGCATGACGCAATGCTTAATGCCTTCTGTCCCGCATGGTGGAGGCAGCATGATGGTCTGGGGATGCTTTAGAGCTGGTAAAATAGGATAAAATTATAAAAATTATACAAAGTGGAGGGGCGGCACGGTGGCTTAGTGGTTAGCACATTCGCTTCTCAGCGCTGGGGGTTCCCGGTTCGAATCCCAATCTGGGTGCAGTTTCTATGTCCTCCCTGTGTCTGCGTGGGTTTCCTCCAGGTTCTCCGGTTTTCTTCCACATCCCAAATGCATCCAGATGGATTGGCGCCCTGTCCTGGGTGTATCTGCCCAGCGCCCGAGACGTTCTCCCCTGGATGGGCATGGGGAACCCCCCCACGACCCTCATAAAGGAATAAGCGGAAGATAATGTATGCATGAATGAATTTACCTGGAATCCATGTTTTTGGACTGTGAGAGGAAACCGGAAAACCCGGAGGAACCCCACGCGGACACGGGGAGAACATAGAAACGCCACCCAGATCGGGACTCGAGCCGGGAACTCCCAGTGCGAACGTGCTAACCACTAAGCCACCATGCCGCCCAATTTAAATGTCAAGTAATTCATTTAATTAACAAGTGTGAATTTGATATTGCAGCTCTAGGATTACTGACAATTTCTGATAATGGCAGAATAACATGACCCTTAACATGACCCTTCCATGTGTGAACACATCACAAACAGTGCAGCAGCAAGGAAGAGCATTGTCTCTGTGTATGTTCACATCAATCAATCTTTTTTCTCAGGAGAGCACTGATGTACCTGGTGTACTGGGGGCTGCAGCATCGGTTTGGCTTTGCTGGAAGTATCCTCTAATGGGCGTATCCTTCTCTGAGAACATTAAAGACACAGATTCAGTAAAGAGACGAGACATAAATCTAGTTTATACAGCAGCTGTGTGGCTGAGAACATAACTGCTGCCGTCTTCTAAGGGTTCTGGAGGACTTGTTTTTTTACCTGCAGTTGCAGTTCACCGTACTAAAAAACAATACATAACACATTAACATCTCTCTCATACCGGGAGCAGAGGAAGGTACATGGAGGTCACAGGGAGTGCCGGATGAGTCAAGATGAAGATGGAAGAGCTGACTGAGGATGGTCTCTGTGACATTCTGAAGCGGTGGGTCGATTGTGGAGGAAAGCTGTGTGAGAAACTCCACACCACCTACATCCCGCAGCATATGCGCTCCAGTCGGATGCTTTAACGTGAAAGAGAAAAAGAAAAAAAGAGTCATATCCTTCACCACGAAACATTCAGAATAAAGTAATTCAGAAAAAACACACTTGATTCTATTTATATAATCAGCCGCAATCAATGTGTTTTATATTTGGTTCACACCATGTTTCTTCAACAGCTGCATTCGTCACCAACGTTCAACACGACTGCCATATTGCTAAAGGAGTAGGATGGAGTGGGCAAACTATTTGACTCACGGTCACAATGGGATCTAAAATTTAACTTACTGTCCACGTTTCTTTTGTTTGGTTCACTCATTGTTACAAAAAGACTATAAAAAAAGTAGAGCATAAAACACCTGAACAGTGGAGTGTGCCACCTATTGGGGAAATGCAAGCATAGCAGGGTAAACGAAGCAAAGTTCGGCAACTGGATTATAAAATGATCCTGGGCCACATATTATTTTTATACCTGGTCCTGCACTTTTTTTGTTTTTGGTACATCACCCTCATGATCTCATATACACCTCACAAACTGCTTGCTTGGGAAAAAGGGGGTGGGGCTGCGTCGTGTGTATCCATGGTTCCGTGACTTTTTTAAAATTTTTTATATACATACAGTATATATACACTGTAGATAATTTGCAATTTACAAATGTATTTATTTAGTAAATGAAATCACACTTATATAACATCATGTGTGGTATGGGGCATGGAATCTTAGTGATAAGGTGTCGCAAATTGACCATAAATTGCCAATGGGGGCCAGGCCCTTAACCCTTATTGGCTTATGTATCATGGTTGGCCCTGTGTTCTCATCCCAACCATGCTTTACTACAGTTGAGCATACTATCCAACCATGCTAGATATTATTACAGTGTGTGTGTGTGTGTGTGTCTACCAAAGAGAGTGTGTTAACAAGCTGAAGAACTTCCTCCTGCAGAGGGACTTCAGGAAAGTTGAACCAGTGCAGCAAGTTGATGAAGAGCAGGCGTTCCTGAACCAGATCAGCAGCAGAGATGAGTCCAAGCTGAAGCTTAGAGACGATGTTCTTTAAAGAACGTGCACGGATCTCGACCAAGGAGTGAGCTGAAAGATAAAAACATATCATCTCCAATATTATCAGTTAACTAGATGGCCATTAGAGGTAGTTGTAGGCTTGTGTTTAAGGAACAAGCCTTGCGACCTGATGGTCCTGGGTTCACTTTCCGGTCCAATGAAGTACTATGGCTGAAGTGCCCTTGAGCAAGGCACCTAACCCCAATTGCTTCCCATGCACCATATACAAGGCTGCCCACTGCTCTGGCTTTGTGTGTTCACTTCACAAGCTCACCCACTTTATGTCCCGCTCCCCTCAGGCAGGAAGCTGCGGAGCATTAAGCGCAGAACAACAAGACAGCTTCATACTAGAAGTGGTGAGACTCTTGAACTCCACAAAGCAAAAACATACACATTCCAATGGACACTTCACACTATGATATTTTTCCTCTCTGGACACTTAATCATTTCAACCCCCATGAAGTGAGGGACTCCTGTAAACCAATCAATAGAAATATGCAGAAACCTTACCGAATAACAACGGATATGTAAGATATAAAGCCAAATTTAAATTGATTTTAAAAACAATTATTATTTTTAATAATAGTAACCTGCCTTCAAAACTAAAACTTTTAATATAAAATGCAACATCCACAGAAATTAATTGAATGAAACTGGGGTGGAACCTGGTCCTAAATTTGTTTCCACCGGGCCAATGAGAATGCGCCAGACCAGGTACATTGCTGCAGTAAGTGAGCGAGGCGAAGCTCTAGCCTCTGTCCTAGAAATGAATTTGAGCGAAATAAGCCACATTTTCTCAAAAAAAAAATAAAGCCTTTATATTCTTGAGCTGTTAATTTTATACTTACAGTTGAGATTTAATATTACACATTTTATTTTTTAAAATAAAATATCTAATATTTAAATCCTAAAATTGTACCTTTCTATATAGAAAATTGCTTTATGGTGGAAATGGGTCCTTGTGTCACAATTACATATTAAATTATTTATTACATGTAATGAAAATGACAGTAAAGTGTCCTTGAATCCTAAATTTCTTGCAAATGTGTTTCCCAGAACAAATTCCTCTGTAAGCACTGTACGCAAAATGGATCACTTTATTATGTTATCTCATATTCTGGTGCGGTTTTAGATGCTTCTATAATTTTAACACTTAAAATGTTATTTACATTACATTTATATTTAGTAAACGTTTTTATCCAAAGCGACTTACAAATGAGAGAACAACTCAAGGCGGCATTCATCACTCGCAGTGAATGAGTCGGAGTGTATTTAGGAAAGATGGACTGATGCAAGGGCAGATCCAGCGACTGTCCTGTAGGCCAGGGTCAGTGCCTTGTACTGAATGCGAGCAGCTACAGGAAGCCAATGAAGAGAGTTTTGAACCAATTGCAGAGGTCTGATTATTGAATTTGGGAGACAGGCAAGCAGAGCATTACAATAGTCGAGCCGGGACAGGATGAGGGCTTGGACCAGCAGCTGAGTGGTCTGTTCTGTTAGGAAAGGTCTGATTTTCCTGATGTTCTACAAAATGTTTGGAGGTTCAGGTCATGATGAATTGAGGGTTTAGCTGGGATTATAAGTAGCTCAGTCTTTGCCACATTTGGTTTATGATGACGGGCCTTCACCAAACAGATGTCGGTGAGGCAGGCATCCTCAGGGGTGATTGAGGGGTCGTAGGGGGGTTGTTTACTGACTTGTATCACCTTCATTACATACTTATTCATACATTCATATTTTTTTATTTAATCAGTTTTTAATTGTACAGTGAAATCTTACATATTATATATACAATTTGGGTCCATAAATAAATAAAAAATACATATAACTTCTCGACAAATGTACAAAAAATCTCCAGACTCTTAGGACTTTGAAGTAGATTTAGTAGCTGCTGTTCGGTTTAAACATACATTAAGATGTTTTAATACAAACAGAGCTACATTAGAGATTAATGTGATGTTTTTATAACGTCAAGTCTAGTGGTCTAATTTAACGGTGCAGGTAATCACCATGGCAACCGCTGTCATTAGACGAGTTGTTAGCCTGCTAGCTAACAACGAAACCTAGAACAATTTTAACTAAGTTATCTATAACGCAGTTCTATTAATAACTCGACGTTTTGTAGATAAAAACCTTAATAAAACGTTTATTAATGGGATTCTAAACTTTGGAAGAGAATCAATTAAGTAAATAACATAAGTTTGCTAACCGGGTTAACTGTAACATAAAAAAGAAATCCAACTCACCCAGTTTTTTTATAAGTGAGGAAAATTCCATGTTTAAAGACACTGTGGTGTCTAATTCCAACTCTTGTTTTTATGTGTTCAGCTTGTGTTTTGATAAAACTCCCGTTTTATTAACTCCACTACCTTCTTTCAACCGCGGCGCCACTTTCAGCTACTTCCGACTGTTGAATAACGGCCGCATCTTAAATTGATTTCCCTTCCCTAGCCTGGCACACTACTTTGCCCCTAGTCAAATTGCAAAACCAGTGCACTTTGTGACAGCATATACGACATTCGGAATTCACCCATCGACTGCTGGACAAGCGACTCCAGTCTTTAACCCATTAACTGCCATAACGTTACAACTCATAAACTTGACCAGTGAGTGTGTTCAGTGATAAACGTATATCCTATTGCTCTCACACATAAAAACATAATTAAATGTGTTTCCCAGAAGGTATTATTTATGTAAATTTCAATGTATTTTTATTTGTTTTTTTTTTTATAAATGAAGTTAAAATGGGTATAAAATAAATGAAGGTAATCAGACAGTAAGAATCAGTGAGGAGCTGCAAGTCATGTAATTGATTATCTAATCATCATTCCATCTATTATCTTCCGCTTATTTCTTTACTAGGGTTGTGGTGCAATTCTCCATGCCCATCCAGGGGAGAACCTCTCGGGCGCTGAGCATATACACCCAGGACAGGGCGTTAATTGCTGGGCATACATCACACACATAAAACGGGGCAATATTGAGCATTCAATTGACCTGAAATCCATGCAGACACGGGGAGAACATGGAAACTCCACCCAGATTGGGATTGGAACCGGGAACTCCCAGCCCTGAGAGGCGAATGTTTTTTTTTTTTTTTTGCTTTTTTTTTTTTTTACTTATTTAATTATATTGGAAGC
>JAOUQT010032669.1:0-11380 GCA_025769995.1 Xyliphius kryptos
TGAAT
Organism: Xyliphius kryptos; assembly: GCA_025769995.1. Taxonomy (NCBI): domain Eukaryota; kingdom Metazoa; phylum Chordata; class Actinopteri; order Siluriformes; family Aspredinidae; genus Xyliphius; species Xyliphius kryptos. The sequence continues at coordinate 6 of JAOUQT010032669.1, forward strand.
CATCAAAAAATAGACTTGTTTAATGTTTCAGTATATGATGGTGGTGAGCTGGAAATTAGCTAACTAGTGAGTCATTTCACACTATTTTTAAACCCTCATCAGAAAGTAACATCACAATATATAAACTCCCATAAACAAATGGAGAACATGATACAGTAAACTGGTGTATAAAGTTAGTATGTGTGAAAAACACTGGCTGGATTTTCAGCATAAACGACACATACTCCTGGGTTTGGAGTGTTTTAGCAACATCATAATAGCTTCATATGTTTTTTCTATACCTTTCTGTCTGAAGTGGAGGTTGCTCTCTGGGTCTGTAGTGATCAGACATGGCCACCAGGGGAATCCAGACACTTTGGCCCACACTACGTCACCCAATGAAAAGTGAGCAAGTGTGTGCTCCTCGAGAAGACCTTCTTTTAATACGCCATCCATGTCCTCTCCATCAGCCTTATTCTCTGATGTTGGCTGCTACACAAGAGAATGTTATAAGAACACCACCCTGGATTTGGGCCATGTATAGAATATTTTATGGTATTTTACAGATCTCCGTTTTGGTGGCTGCTTATGAAGTAATACAAATCTAAAATTTTCTTATGATGCATTGCAAAATCAAATTTCAAGGGAACACGTAAACAACACAATGTAACTCCAAGTCAAATCAACCTGCCCAGTTAAGAAGCTACTGACTGTGAATCAATTTCACTTGCTGTTGTGCGATTAAAGACAACAGGTAGAAATGAGTGGTACTTAGCAAAACAACTCCTATATAAAGGAGGGTTTATAAAGGTGGTGACCACAGACCTTTTCTCTGTTTTCATCCTTTCTGGCTGATGTTTTGGTCACTTTTGCATTGTGTCAGTTCTCTCACCATAGAGGTAGCATGAGGCGGTGTCTGCACAGGTAGTGTAACTTATTCAGAATGGCACATCAATGCGAGCTGTGGCAAGAAGGTATGCTGTGTCTGTCAGCACAGTGTCCAGAGCATGGATCAGATACCAGGAGACAGGCCAGTACATCAGAAGACACGGAGGGGGCTGTAGGAGAGAACATCCGCCACCTTATCAGGCGTATGCCCAGGCACTTGGAGACCACACACACACCACTGATCCTCATTTTTACTTGTCTTGAGGAATTTCCACTTAAGTTGGATCAGCCGGTCATTTGATTCTCCAATTTGATTTTGAGTATGATTCCAAAATTCAGACCTCCAGTGGGATAATAATTTTGATTTATATTTTGATATTTGTTATGTTATTTTGTTCTCAATGCATTCCACTATCTACTGATGATTTTCAAATGATATTCATTAAGATCTAGTGTTCCCTTTCTTAATTAATTTTTAGAGCTGTGTAATAGATAGAGGTCATGTCAGTTTTCCCTGGAAAAACTGTCACACAACCATTTTGGCATCCTTAATACACCTTCCATGTTTCTGGACTTTGGCAAAAATTTAGCTCTGAGAAAACCCACATCAAACACAGAAAGCAAAAATATTAAGTAAACAACCTGCCCTACTCAATAAAAACAGGTAAATTGAAAGTCAAATAAGAGTCATACCACAGCATCTGAGGTTTTACAGGTGTTAGCATTAACCTTAGCATCACAGGTTATGTATGGCACATCATCTGATTTGGCACGTTCATGTGTCTTCCTGTCGTTCTTAAACACCTCTTTTGTAGATGGCATCAGAGGAGCTCTCTCAGAATCAATAACAGCAGGACTATTGGGTTGCTTCCTGCTGGAGGGTACTTTCTTCTTTAGTGGGGCCCGGTTTCTTTTCCTACCATCCAATCCAGCATTTGGATCAATTGCTAGAAGGCCTTCTGCAAGGCTTAAAGATGCATTTGTTTCCTCTGCACCCTCTTCTCCATTAGCGGACTCATATAGATTTGTTGGTGGTGACTTTCCATTGGCCAAATGCTGCGTTATTTTAAGTGTGAACTCGGGAGAAGAATCGGACTGTGGGCTGCCATGCGGAGGCCTAGACTCCACTACTTTGTGTATGGGCGATGTAGCCGGCGCAGCACAAAACTTTGCCATTTTATCCTGATCTCCGTTTAATAAACGAGATGTCAAATCCTTTAAATGTTCATGTGTGTGGTTATGGTTGCTTATCTTCTGCAAAACACCATCCTGTGGGGTGGCAGCCAGCTGAGTGGCAACTTTATCCATCAGAAGGTCAGGATCTGTGCTTCCATCACCCATTCCCTTGCAGCCACATGGTGAACCAGACAGCTGTTTCATGCTGGTGGGGTTTTTTGGCTCAGGCATTGCAGGCAGAGATCCTCCCTTAGTGTCCATCAGTGCCACCTAGGAGTCTATTGCAAAATAAAAGCTTAAAATTATTTCAAAAGCGAGGTGTTCATTTAAAATGTTGCAGATTGTTGAAAAACAAAACGAAAAAATAATATCATTTGAATTAATTGATAATTAATAACACTAAATATTTTGCATTACTTGGTAAAAAGGCTTTTGGTTCAAAAAACTTCAGTAATTAACCAATATGTAATGAACGAGTCTCTATTTCTCAGATGAGAGCAAAAGAGAAAGATCTCAGTAGATTGCAAAAAAAAAACATTTTTACAGTTAGTTTTACATGAACAGATGTCATATGTATACAAAAATGAGTATATATATATATATATATATATACACACTCATTTTTGTTTACATATGACACTTAAGATGACTGAGTACGTCAGTGTCCAAAACTAAAGGTTTTTGAGGACGTTGTCATTTCTAGATTGTTGGCTTAACAATAAAATAAGCAATTATTTTGGAAACTAACACAAAACAAAGATTTAAAAAATATGGCAAGGAATAAATAAAACAGGGTGGCACGTTGGCGTAGTGGTAAGCACGTTCGCCTTTCAGCGCTGGGGATCCAGGTTGGTATCCCAATCTGGTTGGAGTTTCCATGTTCTCTCCGTGTCGGCGTGGGATTTTTCCGGGTTCTTCGGTTTTGTCCCACAGTCCAAAAACACAATTGAGTACTCTAAATTGCCCCATATAAGGTATGCAGCTGTGTGAGTAAGTGTGTGCCCAGTGAGAGATTGGCGCCCTGTCCTGGGTGTATCTGCACAGCACCTGAATTGTTCACCTGTTACAGGCATGGGGAACCCCACCGCGACCATAGTACACGATTAAGTGAAAGATAATGGAAGGATAAATAACACAAAAATTTTCTTTCAAAAAATAGCAACGGCAGCAACTTGGGTTATTTATTATGCAGTACTCCTAACCCAGGGTTCATACAATAATCTCAAAGGTACTAGAAATTCATGTTCTTTATGTGTAACTGCTCACCGACCAAATATGACGTTATGCGCTCTCCAGCAAAAGCAAAGGCATATATGTCTACAACAAGCATGTAAAACTTTGTCTGCATGGATAGTTTGTGGCAGATCCACTATATACAAACCTGTCCCCACATATCTAGCTAAGAACCACAATTCTTTGACAGGTGCACATACCTAAAGTGAAAATGCTGCCGCTCTAATCCTCATTTATGACTAAGTCCATGTAAAAAAGGGCTTGCAAGGGCACAGTGAAGTACCAAATTAAGAAGTTAAGTTAAGCACAGTGAAGTAACAAATTACTTGTCTAAAAACACTATGTAAAATGAGTTTAGAATGAATACCTTAATCATAAAGAGAAAAAAAAATAATAAATAAATATATATATATATCTTCTTATAATCCTTATATTTTTAATATTTAACCCAATGAATCAAAATCTAGTCGCAACTTAAAAACAGTAATGCACATAAAAGCAATTACAGAACCTGTTAGAGAAAAAAATCAAGTCACTAAAGGAGATTGGAATGAATTTTACTTTTTTTTTTTTTTTTTTTTTGAGAAGTGAAAACCCAACAACGATATATTTTTTAAAAAAATACATTTTTGTTTGATATGATAACAGAACACAATTCCAGTCAGTGTTTCAGTAGCGCAAATTTCACATGCTTACGTTTTTGGTTACACCAAAAGGGAGTTTTTTTCCTGGCAAGCTCTCCAGTTTGTTGGCTTTGGAGGAGACATCTAATTCAAGTTTTAAAGACTTGCTGAAATAAACATATAGCAATAGCTTTTTAATTATCACACAACCTGTGGAGGACATTTTTGTACTAATTTTTACAGCCATTCCCTGATTTAAAAATGCCCAGACACTTTCCTCTTATTTACATGGTGTTCTTTTCATGCAGATGTTGTTCAATCAACTATTATAGGCCTTTCTGCATGGTGGCAATTAAATGATGAATTTTAAAACACATATTTTTTTAAATTATAGTGCTAATAGTGGACGTGTGTAAGTTTGGCCAAAATAACTATTTCTTGATTAGGGATATCACTTCCAATCAATTTGACTTTATTAGAAGGTGGATTTTACCAGTTCCATTTTGTATAACTCTTTTTATCCACCTATGTATATTCTGTAAATTTAAGCAATTTCTCAAAAACTTATACTAAATAATTTTGTTGATTGGTTTTCCTAATTATTATAGATGCAGATAACATCCTTAAAAGTCCCAAAGTCCATATGAAAGCTTTTTGTAGTGATACATGTAACGCGAGTTGCCTGCAATTTAGATCTTCACAGCTTCTTCAATTCAGATGCATGGCATTGGGACATGTTTATGCAACGAAAGAGCAATGAAGGTTAGGGGCCTTGCTCAGTAATGTCAGTTGCACCACAAACCTACATATTGATAGCCCAAGTGCCCAACTATTGAGCTTCCAGCTCTATGCAATACATCTGACACTTGAATTTGCTAAATCAAGCATGCAATATATTTAGTATATATCGTTTAAGAACAAAAAAAAACAAAAGGTTTTTGAATTTAGCTGTATCAGCACTGCATCAAGCACATGTTGATCAAGGACAAAAGCGAGTATTGCTAACACAGGAAACGTGAATGGACAAACAAGGATATAACACCAAAGTAAAAGAGGCGTGTTAACTTACTTATAAAATGTGAAGGTAAAAGAGAGCAACGGGCTGATGATAAAGACTATAACTGCACAAATTACATCTGCTCCAGTCCTCAAAACAAAAGCATGCAATGGAATCAATGCAATTAGCATAACAGCTAGGTTTAAATGATCTTAATGTAGATGCACCACGTTAATTAAATAAAACTACTTCTTCTGGAAGGCCTACTGACATTTAGCAATGATCTGATGATTTATCCCAGCAAATATTCTATTACTTATTTAATGTCCATAGTAATCTGCCGTAGACCAACACCTCTTACTTCCTATAATTAATTAGAAGCAGGGCACGTTTCTTTTTTGGGTTTACAGCTTCTATACATCTCTTGTCCTTATTGTTAGATACCTGTACAGATGCACCTGCAGCAGGTCTGAGTAACCTAACAGAATACTGAGCCATCACTCCCAGTACCAAAGATTTATAACAGTACCATTAAGCACACATTCGTCTTAACACGCAATGGTTTAATTTATGTTCAAAACATTTTGTTGATCACAAACTTCTAAAATAGGAAGGAGTTGACAGCTTTAGTGGTGAATGAAACAACGCCTTTAGAATACAAAGATCGTCGTTGTGTGACTCGGTGGTTTAATGACCGAACTTTCAAATCATGCGCCAAAAATGACAATAACTTTTCAAGGCGATTATAAACTATGTAAATAGTTCCTGGTGCCATGTGTAAATGTCGGAGGACACTAGACATTGTTGTAGTAAACGGTTGAAGTGAGTGACTGGAGCTCAGTGTTGATGTAAGGACCTCACTGGCGCAATCATACAATCGGTGGGAAAAACAAAGCCCCTATAAAGCTGTTAACGCAGCTTCACTAATGGGCTAGTTAAATGCAAATCACCGAGAAACAAAGCGATTTAAACCACAGTTAACGTGTCCTGGCTTCACACACTAACCTGCAAATCACCCGATTCCACAGCTCTTTCTGACTGAGGACACGCCGTGTAGAGTCCCATCTGAAGACTTTACAGAGCTGCTGGGAGTTGTTCCTAACGCGGTGCCATCAACCCCATACAAACGCGTTAGCCGCCGAGCTAAATGGTGCGAAAGGGCTAAAAGAGCTCGTTAGCCACCTCGCTTTGTGAGTGTAGTGCAGCTACAGACAAGAAAAACAACAGACACCGCATTTGAAATCCTCGTATATTTGAAATTAATTGTCAAACTAATTGTACTTAGCCTGGGAATGGAACTTAGACTGACAAAGCCAGTTGAGATGCTAGTTAGCTTAGTAGCCTCTCACACAGCACAGCTGCTTTATGACACGCAACCATACATATTCACTCCTACACGATTATGTTGTATCTCCTGCAAACTCGTTTTAAAATGCAGTTGTGATGGCATGTCACGAACCTTCATTTAAAGTTGAAATAAGCTGTCTGAAGCATACCTCTATTCATTCGAGTTCGGGGTTTTGCGGGGAAAACTCGGTCCCAATCAGCGCGAAAAATACTTACTTCCGATTGGTTGGCGAAGACGCAGCGCTTCACCCGGCCTTTTCAAATCTCTTCAGTTGCCCCTCTCTCAACTCACCACAGGGCATCTTCAGAAACCTAAAAATCTCCACAATGAGGCTTCAGGTGTGCGGCACCCACTTGGTAAATACGATTCCAACTCGACTTGTTTTTGTCTTTCAGGGAAAAACCCGCGTCGCTCAGTGAAGCAGGACGGCCAGTAGAAATGGAGGGCATCCTCAGCGAATGACGTCAAGGGAGCGAGGGTTGGATGCAGGCCTGGTTGCCAGGTTGTGTAAGCATCTCTAACCCTCCATTTTTGTTCAGAAGCGTCACATCAGCTCCAGATTTTCCAATATAACCTTATATACAATTTCATATGTATATAGGTTGCATTCATATAACATCTTTCTTACATGTAAATAAAAATAATAATATGGCCGTTGCAATAACTTACTTTAAAAACAATTTAAAATTTCCATATAGTACATGTAGTTTGGCAACCCATAAATAAGCGCGCCAGAAAATCTCACCAATAGCATTCCTACAGGAACCTATAGAGGCCTGATCCTATAGAGACCTGCTCGCCACTTGCTGCATGAAATAAAACCGTTTATTCAGCCATTACTAACGAATCGCATATTTTTAGTCCAAATATAACTATCATATAATATTTTAATAAATTTATTGCAACATTAATGCTGAATTATTTTAAATGTACTGTATATATTAACATGTTTAACCTGTGAACACAGATTGTGTGCACTGAATCACATTTAACTCTCATCTTAAAAGGCAGTTTTCTTAAGAGAAATAATAATGAAACTCAGACATATTTTAAAGTGCCAGTTAAAATAAAACATTAATAATATACATCAGGACAAAATAATGTCCCGAGGACATACCTAACAGATTAGTTTATAGCTGTTGTGACTATGCAGCCCCTTAGTTCTCTCATTACAGGCCCCATTACAAATTCAAATGCTTACTGGACAATGCACTTACAACAAACTAAGGTCAACATTACATTAATCCGTTAATTATAATGGGAAGAAACTATAGTTAGAGTACAACTGCAGATAACACAGGTTTAGCATTTACCTCCCACAAGCCTTTAAACTTATTTACCAAGTTAGGTTATACGATAGCCCAGGCCTGTAGGCCATCTTTGGAATTGCCATATACAGCATGACTACTATTGCAACTACTTTATAGTTTCTGGTGGTTTTAGAGGCAGCCTTTGTCAAAATTTATGAAATTCAACTTACAATGTCAATACACATTGTTCTCTACAATTAAAGTCTGTTGTTCACCTGTTTCTCTGGGTACTTTGTTAATCCGTTTGTCTTTGTTCTCTGATGGCCCCACAGGATCAGGACTGCAGTTACATTAACATGATGATGGTTGCACCGCTAGGAGTGGATTAGATACAACAGTAATGTTAATGTTTTTAAACATCTTTGTGGCTTAGGATGCCTGCATGAATATCCAGCCCCCAGCACACTGTGAGCACTGTTAAAAAAAATGAGGTTGGCTTTACACATTCAGTCCTGCAACAACTGATTTTACATTTGAAGCAATAAGGATACATTTGTGTAATGGAGGGCTCAGTAAGTTTGAATTTGGACTACAATTGGCTATGTGTTACCAGGTTCTTCCTTGGATTTATATGGCACACAATCCATAGGACTGTGACAAATTTTACTTTATTATTTACTGGATAAATGAAATAATGCTTTATTGTAATATAGTAATGGTTTAGCTAATTGGCATAAAATATTTAAACATTAAAACAAATATAATACAGCATTTTATTAGGCGAACAGGACAAAATTAAAACAATTTTGTCTAAATGTACTCGACTTTATGAAACCACTGGTGTTTGTAATACGATTACAAAATAAATTAGGAACCAGTTCGCCTTTTGCACAGTTAACACTTACTTTTTTATATCAAAACGCTAAAGCACACAGGGTCAGTGAAAATGATCAGTGTTTAAATTGGTTTGTTGACTTTGGAAATATCATCGATTAAAATGAAACTAGATTAAGGCAGAAAATGACGGTAATGTTAATCAGACGCCATTTTCAGGGGGCACTTGAATGTAACATTTTGCTCCTAGCAGTTGTCACAGAGAAGCAGCTCGGAATCACTCGCGCCCTCTGTTGGCGGCACCGGGTTAACAGGAAAATGAAAGCTAGTGCAATCGGCTCGTTTTGCTGGATCATCGTGTAAACTGTCGTGGAGACAGATAGCACAAGGGCATGGGAACAGGACTTTAGGCCTTTAAGAGCTAATAAACCACTTAGAATCTGTCAACACTCCGCTACCTGGTCGACTTGTGAGTGAGCGTCGGATTAAAGTCCACCGGTTTTTAAAGATGGCCTTAATTTTGTTCTGCAGATCTCGGACTCCGCTGTTGAAATCGTACCGATCGTTAAAAAGCGAGTTCAAAAAAGGTAAAGCTGAACTTTCCTTTGACTGTAAATATGTTAAGAGCGATGTAAAGACGGTTTCTTCTTGTGATCGGATGTGTAGTGGGCATGTTATTTACTCTCAGGCGGCAGCATGGCTCTCTGTCAGGTTCCGCTACTGAGACACACACACACACACCGGGCTGAAGACAGCCGACTGCGGTCTACATACATAGATTTGAACAATTTGGGATTAAATAATTTCACAATTTTGCTTGGGGTTAATTACTTAACGAATAGAATAGAGTATATGGATGTAATTGTGTTACAAGCTAGGTTATCTGCGAACTTCCTGTCAGTGTGACGAAAGCGTTCAGTGCTCACTGTGATGTTAAAACGAACTGTAGTTCATGTTTATTCCACATTACAATAAATGTGTTTTTTTACCACAGCAGTGCAGACTTCAAATCATCCGCTTAAAAATTTGAACGGAAACGTATATCGGTCATTTCCAGAAAGTCACAGAGGTATGTTGAAGTTTCATTGTTGTTGGCCTTTGCATACACGCAAAGAAAGGTACAGAACTCTGTGGACTATGAATTCGCACTCAGTCCGGCTTTTGTAATTTATTTTCTATAAATTGATTTACTTAAAAAGACATACATTCTTGTTTTGAAGCCATTTTATTTCAAGCACCATACCACTGTCCTTTTGGCTTATTTAAGTATAGTTTTCTGTTTAATACCTAGTTGGACTACCAACATTTTAACCAACCTTGTTCCAGAAAGCTCATTTTTTATAATTGCCACTGACACACCTTTTAGAATGACCAAAAAGAGCTGCGAACTAAAAATAAGCAAAAGTAACCAAAAACAAAACAAAAAAACACTGGTTTATGACCTCACATCTCAAGAAACACCCAAAAACCATTCTGTAAGCTCTTATCTCAAGTGCTTGTCTTATTTTGGAAGTGGGGGGTATACATCACCTCACAAAGGTCAGTATGCAGTGATGCGCACTCTAGGTTGTTGCTTATGGAGCTCAAAAGCTGACATAAGTATTTGAATCTGAATTTTGTAAATTGAAACATTTTCTCGCAAAATTCAGATTCAAAAACTTATGTCAGCTTTTGAGCTTTATAGTTGCTGTCTTAGTTTGTGTTGAGCTCTCATACTTGGATCATTTTGGATTATTTTTGCCCAGCGCCCAAAATGTTTTTCCCTGGATGGGCATGGGGACCGCCTCCCCGCAACCCAAGTAGAGGATTAAGCGGAAGATATTGAATTAATACGAGTAATGGAAATATAAAATATAGCCGCAAGTAGCGATCCCGGGGTTTAAGATGCCTGAGGATGGACTTATAAACCACAGCCATTTAGATGTTTCTTCTTGGTAAACCTGAGCTTTGTCTGAACACAACTGATCTGACATTATAAATGTTCCTTTAGTTTCTCACTATGACAACCACCAATCTAAAGGTCCCAAAGTTGTTGGGAAGGTTCTAATATACTCTTGGCAGTAAAAGATGTATAAAACCTAGAAAATAAAGTTTGTTTGTAGTGCTGATGATTCCCTAAATATAACAGCCTGACTGAATAGAAAGTCAAGCTTTTTTGATGTGTGTGTGTGTGTGTGTGTGTGTGTGTGTGTGTGTGTGTGTGTGTGTGTGTGTGTGTGTGTGTGTGTGTGTGTGTTTTGATTCTGCTTTAAAGATAAAAATTTTGGATGTTCTTAAATGTTTACAACACATCTCAATGGAGACTATGGATTAATTAGAATTATGACCTAAGGATGAAAAAAACTTCAGTTACACTAGCCATTGCTCAACCCCTATATACATAGGTGCACCAAATTCAATTGGTCTCCTAAGGGAATGATGCTGGACGTTTGTGTGAAGTTGTAATATTTTTAGTTGTAGAGTTCTAGATTGTTAAACAAATTCTTTATTAAGTAAAATTTGGACATCTAGATTAATTTGTATGTAGCAGCCTGAGTGAATGGAAAAACATTTTTTGATAATTGAGCACACTCTGCCAAATCTTTGATCGCAAACACATGGCAGCTGTCTGAATTTTTGTGTGTGGGTGACTTATGTTAATTTGCAAAAAACAAAATGGTCGTAGCTTATGGGTCCAAATTGCAAAGTTGTTTGTTGGGAGTCTGGAAAAAATGTGTGTAGTCTGGGAATAATTTTGTGTAGAAGTTAGAAGCTTTAATGCATTTTGTCACGATATAAATCCTATGCCAAACAGTGTGATTTTTGTTATTGGTGAAGATGCCCACCAGCTGCACCTACCCTTCAAGTTTGGTGTCTAATAAGACTTATGGTCTTGGCTACCCAACACATTTTACCTGAGGGAAAATCAAAACAATAATAAATAACGTGTCCGCGTGGGTTTCCTATCCAAAACATGGATTCAAGGTAAATTGTCTGCTCTAAATTGCCCTATATACTCTGAGTGTGTGTCCAGTGAGAGATTCGCGCCGTGTCCTGGGTGCATTTGC
>JAOUQT010032679.1:0-11380 GCA_025769995.1 Xyliphius kryptos
CATAAAATACTGTAAAAATAATTTCTTGGGCAGCACAGTGGCTTCGTGGTTAGCATGTTCGCCTCTCAGCACTGGGTTTGGTAGACATGAATTTAAGGGAACCCCACGCATCTCTAGGATTAAGCGAAAGATAATGAATAATTTCTTTGTTGTGTTTTCAGTATTAAATTCTACATTTATTTTTAATAAAATATGTTGATATATTTTGGAATCTCTTGAACGAAATATGATTTAAACTGATTTAAATTTCAGTTGGATGGATTAAAAAATAATTAATGCTCATTTGATTTTGTACTCATCTTTTGTTTTAAAAAAAAAGGCAGAGAGAGGCACGCGTCAAACAGAGCGCCATTCTCGTTGCTATGGCAACCACCATTCGCGCTCTTTAAATTTGTTCGGAGGCAAAATGCAAAAAAGCAACTCTAACCTGGAGTTTATAAAATTTAGCTTTTTTTTATTAAGGAAAACTTTCTTAAAGTAATTGCAGTAATTGCTTAAATTTACTTTGCATGCATGTTTTTGAAGGCTTGTATTTGTTTGGTTTGTGTTCTTTAAAAATGGGTCGCGACTTAAGGACCATGAGAACATGTGGCTCCGGGGTCGAGACCCCCCGATATAGATAGAGTTTAAAACCAAAACACTCAGCCACTTGATGCTAAAGAAAGAAACCTCAGCTTTTACACAAATGAGACTAAAAATAACTTTCTCCCCCCGGTGACAGCGAGGGCATTTCCCTCTGAGTAAATCTGCCCCGTGTGAATAAATACAGCCGATTGGGGTTGGTTTGGGGGGGTTGTGAAGACAGTTTCATTTTCTGTCTCGGTTATAATTGGACTGAGTGCTTTGGCAATAACAAAGTGCAGAAAGGTTGAGTGGAAAGGTTATATTTAGCTCGGCACAGACTCGTACTCGGGCTTTCCCCGTAAAAACAGAGCCGTGCTGGCGGGAGGCTCTGGTGTCCTGCCGAAACACCTCTTTCAGACGCTGACAGTTGTCTCCCGCAGCTGGTTTGTCACTGTGGCAGCGTTGATGTGGCACAGCGAGAAAGCACGACTAATCAAATAAACAGCGAGCGTTCAGGGAGGATCTCCGAATCAGCAGTTCAACTGCTAGAACCCAGGAACCCAATAAAACAAGATTTAATGTGTGTACGTGCTGAAGCTCAGCCAGCAGAGACCAAAACGCAGGTTGAAGGAGGAACGGGCCGTGCACCTGTTTAAAAAAATGGAATTGCCTAAATATTATTTAAACCTCTATAGCGGAATACCCCTGCTGCACCACGGTGGAGAACAACGGGAAAGTTGAAATGCAATTGTTTTTGAATGAGTTTATATATTAGGACAAGGACATGAACAGGAGTGACGGAGATGAGTTTCAGATTTGTAGGTACTCACCAAGACCCCAATCTATCTGAGGTGTTGCGTTCGATGGTCATAGTGATTGAACAATCGAACGTAGGAAAGCGAGGTCATGGTAGGAAATCACAACGCCAAGTTTCAGCCTTGTAGGAACTCAGGAAGTAAACGAGTTAGTGATGAGTAAGGGCTTTGGCGTTTATGGGTATAGATGCAGGTGTCCATTTTCTTTCTGTTTCGTTAAGCTTTGACCCATCCATCCTGCACAGAGGGTTAAATCTTAACTTCCTCCCATCTAGTTTTAGAAGTGTGAATAGACTCTGGTGTAAGTTTCTAAGAGCCTGGCTATAAAATATTTACCTCAGTCTGATGTTTGGTTGTGTATAGTACACACCATGTAAAATATAAAACTAAAACCATCGGTGCTCTACAGGCTCTTGCCTCGGTCACCTTTGCCAGAGCCAGCAGTGCACCAATAACACAAGTCAGCCAGATGTAGACCAAAGGTTGGGCACTGATGTTGAGGACCTGGTTCATCCATAAGGTGTCAGGCGAGGTTAAGATTCTGCGTGGGTCATTCAAGTTCTCCCACCTTTTTGATCCTTGCTTTCTGCATTGAGGCTCCATCAGGATGGATAAGAACGGGACCTTCACAAGACTTAGACTCATAGCTTCTTCTTCTTGCCGTTTTTTGCACTTTATTTTTCAGGGTTAATCAGAAAACACCAGGATCCAGCAATGAACTCACATATTAGACTTGGCCCTGTGTTTTTGCCGGATGTCCTTCTATACAACCCTCACCCTCTTCTGTGCTTGGGATACACGGACAACAGAGCAGCCGATTTACCTTAAATCCATGTCTTTGCACTGTGGGAGGAAAGAACCCGTAGAAACCCCATGCAGACACGGGGAGAACATGAAAACTCCACCCAGATCGAGATTCGAACCCGAAATCTCCAGCGTTGAGAGGCTAACGTGCTAACCACAAAGCCACCATGCTGCCCCGAAACTCAGACCCATATAACTGTCCAAAAAACATAAGTAGGTTCTTGATTTTTCATATGTTCCTCCTGTATGAAGGTCTGGTCATCAGCTTGCTGACAGAAGATATTATCAATCAAAACTCTTTTTTTAGTTCTCTTTCTGTAATGTTGGCTTATTGAAGGTTCCGTCTCTTTTGAGGAATAGATCCTGGAGCCGTGGGCAGTTGCGTTCCGTGGAGAACGGGAGATTAATAAAGAGTAAAATGCGTAGCTCCTCGTTTAATAACACGAGCAAATGTCGCCGCCGCTCCTCATTTCAGCAGCGCCGATGAAAACGGACGCCGCAAAGAAAACAAGCTGACCTTTTTAAAGGCCGCGCCGACTGCACGCCGCTCCTCGGAGATCTGCCCTGAGGCTGCGCTTATTTCCATTAGCATGACGGCAGCTCATTAAAACGGCCTGCTCGTTGCAGGTAAACATGTTGGATGGCGGAATCGAGTTCGATCCGGTCTGCTGAAACGCACGGAGGCACCGATTGATCTCCAATTTAAAATACTAATAAGTAAATATTCTAATTATTAACCTGATTGTTTTTACTGGTAACGTGAGGCCAATGGAATTATTATTTTATTAACTCCTCCCTCTATCGCCACCCACTGGCTTTAACCAGCACAGGACCTCACAGGCTGAGCATCATTACTGTTATCTGTTAGTTTTATATAGAAGGAACATTTTCTCTTAATTACTCTCATTAACCTGACCAAGGGACCTTCCTGGAGGGAGAACATGCAAATTAAAAGAAAGAATCACGGTACCTTGTACCTTTTGGCTGCAATAGGACTGAGATAAACATCCCGCCGCTGCGCCGGTTTAAATTTAGAGGAGCGTCACAGTGATTGATTAAGTGTTTAGAAGGACCTTGTCATGACGAACACAATCTCTGTCCCCTGGGTGAGACTGATGAGACGTTGCCGTGGCTCTGCCATGGGACATCTGTCACCAGAACGAGCGCGAGCAGCCTTATGGACCCGCTGGGTTTTCCGATAAAGGCCTCCCCTCCAAAAAAAAATGACACAGAGGACAAATACGGCCTCGTCTGCTTTTTTCGGGAGGAGGAGAGGAGGCGCGTGACGGCTAAACAGTTTTGAAAAATGGCCCGGTGTTTCCAAAAGTGCCTCCTGTTTTATTAAACGCCGTCCTGACTTCACCCCTCATCTAAAACTCTTTTAACTCAGATCATAATTGCTGTCTGCAGCAGGTTTAAGGTTCATCTGGATCCAAAATACAACATCCTGTGGGTCCTGATCATCAGAGAACAGAGTAAAGGGGACGTTCACAGTCTGTAGTTGCAGAACTTCAGAGGTTCATTTACATTTTGGTCATGTAGCGACTTACGAGTATCTCACTTAATATTTAGGGTTAGAATACAGAATGATTCCAATGAGGGTTAAGGGTCTTGCTCAAGGACCCACATTGGTAACTTCAGTGGACCTAGAATTTGAACCCACAACCCTTAGATTGCCAGCCAAACACCCAAACCCCTGACCTAACGACTCTGAGTTGGAAGATGATGGGATAAACTTGTGCAAAAAAGTTAAGGCTATGGAGAAGCCCTTGGAACCTCCAACAAGCTCATAATTGGTTTATTTTCAGAAGTCCTGAAATCCTCTATACTAATGTTTTCTTACACTGTCCACAGGAAACCACTGCGAAAGGAGGAGAACGGCACCAACCGTGGAGAGTACGCCATGAGTTCTCGCTGCAAGCAGCAGGTGGTGGAGACCAACAGCACCGGGGTGTAGCATCTGTCACACGAAACCGCTCCTGCCTCCTACACCACCTACTGCCTCCTCCCAGTCTGATGGGCCCGGAGACTGACGGGACGGTAGGCTGGAACCCTTGAAGGACGTTTTTGACGCGGATGGGATGTTTGGAATAAGGAATTCAGCAAAATGGTAAACAGGTGGTGACAGGTGATTGACATGTGACGGAGCGATAAAAGGCTCGGCGGACGTGTGGCGCACAGATGACAGCTGCCAGCGCCGGTGAAACGGACTTCAGGGACGTCTGATACCCGACTGAAACTCCAACGCATGCACTTTCTGCTGAATGCAACGAGGTCTCAGGACCTTCAGAGATCCGTTTCCATTTCCATTGTCATGTCCTTCTCTCCTCACCTCATGTAAATAAAAGCCATGATGCTGGGGTTCTGATGTAGGTTCATTAGCATAGTGATGTTTGTGGAGCTTCACATGCTAACTAGCTTCTTCTCGTGGACTTAAACGAGGATGTGAAACGAATACAGATTGGTGTTGAGTCATTAACAGACTATGCAACGGCACACGTCACCACAACACTGCGTACGGAATATACAATGTCGGCATCGTTTAATGCTAATGCTAACCAAACCCTGACTTTAGAGCTGTTGCTGTACAGAACATGTGGAACAGCTGTGTTTATGTTGGTCACCCAAACTGTAGGTGGTGCTACACCATGACACCGCAATCACTGCTGTAAACTGAGACACTTATATTCTGTACATCTGTTTTGCTACACACTCAGTTTGTCCCCTTTGGTATGTTCTCTGATAATCAGGACAATGGACAGAGCATATATTATTTGGATGGGAGACTGACATGGTGGCGCAGGTGTGTTGGTGTGCTACTGGAATTTAAACCCTGTATCCACTCACTGTACACTCTATTACACACATCCACCTTATTGCGCCACCTTGTGGATATAGAATCAGACAGTGGGTCATCTGCTGCACAGTTTGTGTTAATCATCCTCTGATTCTCCATCAGTGATCACAAGATGCAGCACAACACACACCTGCACATATGAATGGGGATGCGGATGTTGATGCAGATGTTGATGCTGATGGTGATGATGATGGTGATGGTGATGCTGATGCTGATGGCGATGCTGATGGTGATGCTGATGTTGATGATGATGGTGATGCTGATGGTGATGCTGATGCTGATGGTGATGCTGATGTTGATGATGATGGTGATGCTGATGGTGATGCTGATGGTGATGCTGATGCTGATGGTGATGCTGATGGTGATGCTGATGGTGATGCTGATGTTGATGATGATGGTGATGCTGATGGTGATGCTGATGCTGATGGTGATGCTGATGGTGATGCTGATGGTGATGCTGATGATGGTGATGCTGATGTTGATGCTGATGTTGATGCTGATGCTGATGGTGATGCTGATGGTAATACTGATGGTGATGCAGATGGTGATGAAGATGGTGATGCTGATGGTGATACTGATGCTGATGCTGATGTTGATGCTGATGCTGATGTTGATGCTGATGGTGATACTGATGCTGATGTTGATGCTGATGGTGATACTGATGCTGATGGTGATACTGATGGTGATGCTGATGTTGATGCTGATGGTGATACTGATGCTGATGGTGATGCAGATGGTGATGCAGATGGTGGTGCAGATGTTGATGCTGATTTGGATGCTGATGTGGTCACTCGGTTGGTTAAAGGGATGTACATACTTTTAAACAGTTTAAATATCAGCATGATGATGATTTCTGGGAAAAAATGGGATCTAAAGGTGATGTAATGTTGACACACGTTGTAATGGCAGAGTGAATCACTTCCAACTGTTAATACCACCTGTCGCACCCACTGTTCCCCCTGTACACTGTTGTCTGAGTTCACTGTAATCTCACGATTAAGCTAAACTCATCCTGATGTACAAACTGCGTGGGAAACAAACTGCATGAATGTAAATATCAGTCTTTGCCTTCTTGTGTATGAAGAAGAGTGAACTGTGTTAATGAGGAGTAAATGTAAAGTCCGTGTCAGAGCTGAAACCACGTGTCGTTGTTTGTCTGGAACAAGCCATTCATGTAAATTCAAAAGGTTGTTGCACAACATATGCATTACATACCAAACTGTTAACTATACGGTATCTTCTGCATTAATCTGACTGCAACCCGCTGACTTTTTTAGTTTTAAATAAAATTCTATGATCAAGTCGAAGCGCTCTCTGCTTCATTCTTTGGTCCTGTTAAAACCAGTCAGCAGGACCGAGACGGAGCCACGAACGTTGTGCTGGTGTTGGGTGGGAGGTCCTGGTTCACACTCACTGTTCCAGATCATCAGTGGTGTAAAACAGAGGTTTGGGCTCTGGGCAAGATCTTCCACATCAGACTCGGTCATGCCTTTTGGACTTTACCTGCATGTTGGAACAGAAAAGGGCCTTCCCCAAACTGTTTGCATAAAGTTGGAAGCATATGGCTGACCAAAATGCATAGAACAGCATGCATCTGAACGAAACAATGATTAAAATGATGGAGCTACAGATGGACGACAGACTGTGCACTGCAGATTTAAACTTAATTTTAATGAACAGAACTTTCATTTAAAAACACTTCACTGCAATTTATACACAAAGCAAGATCATTTATACAGCACATTTCTTACTAAAGCAATTTAAAGCGCTTTGCAAAGGACAAAAAATAATGAAAGCCATTAAAAATAATCCCAAGGATAAATAAAGGAAAGGAAAATGTAAAGAAATTCATAATAATTAAGAACAATAAAAGAAAAAGACACAAATAGAGTAAAAAAAAAGATGAATGGAATAGCAAGCAACAAAAATAAGGAGCGATGATACAGAAAGTGTAGAAACAAAAAGTACATAAGTGTCTGATTTGTTCCACTTTTTAAAGATTTTTTGACTTTAGGTTTAATTATTTGTAGTGCAGAGGAGAACACAAACACAGAGGAGAACACAGAGGAGAACACAGCTTTACAGACAGCTCCGCAGAGCGACAGTCCTGAGGCTTCAGCCATTTAGATGCCGATTGGTGGATTTGGGTCAGGGCTCTGTGGGGTTCCTCCAGAACAATCCCATGAAACAATGGGGTTATGAAGCTGGCACCACAAAGCAGAACCTCAGCGTGATCCATTTTATCAGGGTGGGCGAGAAAAAAGTTGTTTAGATCTGTTAGACTGTGTGTGTGTCACCTTCTTCTCCTCCATCCAGCAGGTCTGCTGCTCTTGACCGGTGCGCTCTGGTGTGCAGGAGCAGCTGCTTGTTTGCAGCATATTGATTTCTTACCCATCACTCATTTCTGGAAATATGATTTAGCTAAATAAATGCCAGGATGCTGTTTCCATCAGATCCACAGCACGATGTAGTATCTCATTTTTAACTAAAGGATATTACTTTACCTCGAACGAAGATGATGGATCACCTGGCAACGCCTGGCATCAGTCAGAACAGCTGCATGAGGGAGGAGAGACGACTGCCCGCTGCTTATTCTGTCAGTTCAGCTGACAAGCGAGGAGAGGCTGACTGGCTGTCTGTCTGTCTCTCTCTCTCTCTCTCTCTCTCTGTGTCTGTCTGTGTCTGAAGGCTTTGTGAGTCTGGATTTCTGTGTTTTATAAATCTCAGGATTGCATTCAGACGGATGACAGCAGAACGGAGGGAGAACGACGCTCTGAATGTCACAGCACCGGAGGATCAGTGGAAGATCCAGATGCACAACTGCACCCAGCCAGGTCCAGGGGGCTGAAGGGGGCTGTTTGCTTGCACTGTTGCCAACTCCCCAGAATGGAAAGAAGCTATCGGCTGTCCTAAAAGTAGTTGCAGTTTCAGGTCTCCAAATCACCTTACATGCAGATGTGTGGAGAACATGCAAATTCCATTTCAAAAGTCGAACTTGGGACAGTTTTGCAATAACAGTGTTACTTACCGTACATTATTTTTAGAAAACTAAAAATACTTTTTGGATGAGTCTGGATCATATGGTTGTTGTTTGTTGTTGGTTTTTGTAAATACAGATAGTTATTAACTTTAATGTTTGCGTTCATTATTCAGGAACTAATTTACTCTGCTTTCTGCGTATAAAAATCTATTCATTTCTGGACATTTGGGACAGGTCCTATCTTAAAACTGTCCCCTGTATAAAGACATGGTGTGAAGCATCTTCCCCCAGCCTTCAACAGACACGCTCCACAATGTTGTGGAAACCCCTTCCCGAAACCAGGCCAGTGTTCTTATTGATGGAGCTGTTCCGCGAGCGTGCGGATGTGGTGCTTCAGTGTGTACACAGCCATTTTTTATTTCTCATAAGTGGCTCGTCCTTATCATAATCCACCTCTTATACATTCTATAGGTCGCCGGGCTGCGGTGGTCCTCTGTGCGCTGTAATAGCGTAAGCTCATTGTGGAGGATAATGGTGCAGCAGCTCCGGGGTCTGAATGGCGAGTGCACTTCAGCCTCTCCATCAGGCCTGCCATTTGAAGATAATGCAATTAGACGGCCTGTGCCATTTGGAGCGCCGATGCCTCGCTGCTCGCATGAGACTCGACTGGTGCGGTAACAAAGCCATAATGACAGGCTGAGAATCTCTCTGCTTAGTGGAGACGAGCAGAAACAGAGAGACAGACAGAGGAGGATCTGCGAGTCCTGATTAAACCTGATTAAACCCGAGTTACGCGACGGGAGACTCGGCACTAAGCTGCTTGAAACCACATCTGACAAACAATACACTGCAGAAAGGCATTTTTAGACTCCTCCACCCACCGGGGGGGCAGTAGGGGGTCCCTGTAAACTACAGACACAGTGTGGACAAAATTATTAGGACATGTATCGTAATAATCAAGGCCCATTATCACCAACGTATAATTAAGCGCCTAGCCAAGAATTTTTAGAAAAGATGCATGCTTTAAACAGTTTAGGGAAGGTCCTCTCTGACTGTCCCTCAGTGCACAATGATAGACCTGAGATCTACTTTTTTAAACAGTTTTACACACATCATGTTGATATTATTACAATACAAGGTAAATCAGCCAGGTGGGAGGAGTCTGAACAGTAGCAGCTGATGCCAATTCTCAAGCTGTCTTCCAAACGATCGTCAGTGAGAGGGGACCGACATCTGGACATCATTATTGTAATGTGGGGTTGAGTCTTATAAGTAGGTTCATCCAGTAGCTGACACATTTTCTCATGTCTGGATCCTTTTCTTCAGTCAGCAAGTTCCAAAACTGGCCAGCAGAGGTGCCGGACTTTTTAATGTGTGCAGGACTGAAATGTGCTCCTCCAAAGCAGATGTGACAGCTCCTCCTTGGGTTTGTATGGTGTGAAGGAACTTGAGTGATCCACACACACACAGCCTGCTAAAACCCGAACCCCATAAGAGATGAACTAGAACAGAGATTGTGAGCCAGGTCATCTCAGGTCGTCCTAGGAGAATGGAAGCTGTTAGAAGCATGACCATCTTAAAAAGGACCACATAGAGGCTCCTGAAGCTGTAAGGCGTGGGTGTCCCAATAGTTTTGTCCATATAATGTGTATTCAGTATAGTGCATTAACTGAAGGTGTTTTCAGACGTACAAGTCAGAGTGTGTTATATTGAATCATTTAAATACAGTATTGTGTATTAAGAGAATCACAGGTTCTGTGGGGTGTGGTTCCGTCCCACAGGGTGAGGGTCCCATTGCTGATATTCGAGGGTGATGTTCAAATTGGGCTGAAGGAGATGAGGCGCTTCTTTTGGGAGGGTTTGTTATCTCGGTCTGTTTCTGTGGCTCCATATGGCTTCGGCTGTGCTGCTGCTCAAGCATGTGACGCTGCAGCTGAGTCCTTAAAACACACACACACACTCAGGTGCACACATGCATGTAGGCGCTCATTGGAATGACTGACCTTCAGATCCCGTAGAAGGTTATCTGAGGACTTCAGCTCACAAAGTTAGAGAGTCGTGTTCCAGTTGTGTTCCAGCTCTTCTCACATAAAGACCTGACCAGACCTGCACTCGCCTCACAGGAAGAGGGTGCTGGGTGGACAAGGTCCCTTCTGTCAGTAATGAACATGTTCTTCCAACGTATTACAAGCTTTAACATCTGAAAACCCGACGCGCACCTTTGACAATAAAAACGATTGACACCTGAATAACAGAGAGATGTCCATATACTTTTGTCCGTGTATTGTAAGTATTCAGAGCTCCAGTTCCTCCACCTGACTTTTTATTTATACCTGGGACGTTCTACTTTTGGGCTGCTGAGTTTATTTCGGTATACGAGACCTTCTGTGGACTGGGACTGATGTTTTATTCAGAAGCCTACATTTAGGAGCCGCGGGTCTCCGGGATGTTTTTATGGTTCTGCTCGTTCTCTGATCTGCCGTATGGAAGCTGCAGCAGCAAAACGAGAGCAGACCAGCCGCTCATTTAAAAAGAATCTGGTTATTTTACACAGAAATCATATTTGATATCATCCCACCTTCATACGAGCTTCATCATCATCATCATCATCATCATCTACTCTGCTCTTCACCTGATAAGTGCAGGGATAGGCTTCAGTACCAAATAATCCCCCAGACCCTCTCTGAATGTTGTCTTTCTGATGCTCTGGATTCTCTAAATCCAAACTGGTCTGTAAAACACGACATGGTCAAAAGTATTTAGACACTATAACCAACATAGCTATATGCTATAACCGAATGAGACTCCATAATTAGTGGGCGGGGCATCTGCACGTGACGTGGAACAGATGAACAGATGAAGGGAAAGAAAGTTGTGAAGTTTGTGTTTGATTCAGTAACGATGTGGTTTTCTGATACACAACTATTGTTTAGAGGGTCAGCAACACGTACGCAGTGCGTAATCCGTACGTAAAAAAACGGAAACAGTTTCTGCTGATAAAAAACGCTTAAAGATTACAGCTCAGGTTAGAGAGGGATAGAAGATCTACAGAGGTTTACTGCCCTCCTGTGGTGACTGACGGTACACATCCCTTAATATTAAAATGTTTCTGAATAAACGAGGGACTTTTCATCACCTGCTGCTGAAAAAAACAACAGTCCGAGTCAGAAACGTCAGAAAAACAACAGGAAGTAAACGGTGAGACCTTTTAAGTAAATAAATGATGAATTAATTAGAATTAATGCATATAGCAGCCTGATTGGAAGAACAAGTCTAAATTCTTTTTGGGGTGTGTGTGCGCGTGCGTGCGTGCGTGTGTGTGTGTGTGCGTGCGTGCGTGCGTGCGTGTGCGTGTGCGTG
>JAOUQT010032687.1:0-11380 GCA_025769995.1 Xyliphius kryptos
TGAGCGAAAACGTAAGGCTATAGTAAGGCGTTTTTTTGAGCGAAAACGTAAGGCTATAGTAAGGCGTTTTTTTGAGCGAAAACGTAAGGCTATAGTAAGGCGTTTTTTTGAGCGAAAACGTAAGGCTATAGTAAGGCGTTTTTTTGAGCGAAAACGTAAGGCCATAGTAAGGCGATTTTTTTGAGCGAAAACGTAAGGCTATAGTAAGGCGTTTTTTTGAGCGAAAACGTAAGGCTATAGTAAGACGATTTTTTGAGCGAAACGTAAGGCTATAGTAAGACGATTTTTTGAGCGAAACGTAAGGCTATAGTAAGACGCTTTTTTGAGAAAAAACGTAAGTAAGGCGTTTTTTTGAGCGAAAACGTAAGGCTATAGTAAGGCGTGTTTTGGCGTAAAAACGTAAGGCTATAGTAAGGCGTGTTTTGGCGTAAAAACGTAAGGCTATAGTAAGGCGTCTTTTTGAGCAAAAACGTAAAGCTATAGTAAGACGTTTTTTTGAGCGAAAATGTAAGGCTATAGTAAGGCGTTTTTTTGAGCGAAAACATAAGGCTATATATAGTAAGGCGTCTTCATGAGCAAAAACGAATTCGTTTTTTTAAAGCAAAAATGTAAGAGAACAGTAAACGAAAGGCTATAGTAAGGCGATTTTTTTTTGAGCAAAAACGTAAGGCTGTACTAAGGCGTCTTTTTGAACAAAAACATAAGGCTATAGTAAGGCGTTTTTTTGAGCGAAAACGTAAGGTTATAGTAAGGCGTTTTTTTGGAGCGAAAACGTACGGCTATAGTAAGGCGCGTTTTTGCGTAAAAACGTAAGGCTATTGTAAGGTGTATTTTTGAGCAAAAACTTAAGGCTACTATAGCCTTACGTTTTTGCTCAAAAAACGCCTTTCTATAGCCTTACTGTAGCTTTACAATTTCGTGGGTTTTTTTGAGCAAGAACGTAAAGCCATAGTGAGGCGTTTTTATAAGCAAAAATGCAAGGGTATATTTTCCAAAAGAGTGGGCTGGACTTTTCTCGAGCAGCCAATTACTGTCCAGATCCCGCCCACCTGTTAAAAGGGGTCCTAAATGCAAAAATCAAACGTGAGAAATTTTTAGACACGAGGTGGGCGATAGAGAGAAGCACAAGTGGAAAAAATTAGAAGAGCAAGAGAAAAGAAAATTGCTTACGAATTGTTTTTCAGTTCTCAAAACCTTTGGACCCTTTCTGACGCCATAGTTTTGTATATAACGCTTTTTACAGTATTAGGAGCTTAAACGCCCAAAGAGCAATCCGAAGCAATAGTGGCAAGAAAAAACCTCTGTTATGTTCATTTTATAAAACAAAGTATCTCAGCGCGGTACTCCGTGTAGGACACAGATGTACAGATTGTTTAGAGATCAGGCGTCCACATCCAACAAATCAAACAAACCAGTGACTCCATCCTGCAGGACCGGAATGCTATCTAGACACCGTTTCCCTCAGTGTCCTTACAGAGGTTTAACTAAAACCATTGCTCTGCTTCACATTGTTTAAATCACTTTACTGTACAGGTCCACAAGGTTTTTGAAACCGAAGCGCCAGTTTACGTTTTGGGATTTGACTTTAGAGCCGGATTTGACTTTAAAACCACTTTATTTCAAAACATAAAAGTAATTCACAGTCTGCCAATTCCATTGTTTAAATAATGAGTATTTACACAAATTAAATACGAACAATGATGCATTAAAGAAATACAATAAAAATTAATATAAATATACAGATGCGTTTACCCGCCGCCCTGCCAAGAATCACAACAAAGCTCGCTCACTTGGGCTACATACAAATCTGTTTGCTCGCAGAACCACCTCACTTTTACGACATGCAACAGTATGCAAATATTTTTCTCCCATAAAGTTTTCCTTGGAGATTTAGGAATACAGGTCTTAAAATCACAAGCACAGCTAATAAATGGCTGTTTGACCTCCTTACTCATCCCTTCCAAAAATACTTTTTGGTACACGTTTTAAAATTATTAAGCGCGAGTCTGCTGAATGGATTACAAGGCAACATTTAATAGGCTACAGGGTCTTAGTACGTCCCCCCCCCCCCCCCCTTTTCTCACCTCAGTGTTAGAACAATAAAATCCTATTAAGACAGAAACGTAAACTAATTTCCAACCTAAACGGAGCTCATTAAAGCAACAAGCTTCTCAAAAATGACGGCAGTTAATAACAAACTGTTGAATCAAAATTCGAATAAATAGTGCTGTACACTTTCAAACTTAAATTACAATTCATCACAATTAACCGTGATCATGGAATAGGCATTGTTTTCACACAATTCAAGTAACTAAGTAATTTTTTTTTAGAGAAAATGGTAGTAGCAGCTGTTTAGAAGCACCATTTTTCTCCTCAGAAGGAACCTCTGAATAATTTAAATATTGAGTTTAAAAAGTATGGAGTGACCTGATAAATATTTCCCGTGTGACGGCATTATAATACAGGGGAAATTCAAATATGTTTGTGTTGCATAAGCTGGAGTACAGCTGGCAAGCATGGGTGGAATGGACCGGGCCTGTAGTTCTAAACAGAATACTAAATGGTAATTATACAGACTTGTACTAAATCGGATCCACTTAAAAACAAAAAAAACAAGTCTTTACAGTCGAGGCATATACATAGTTCCCTTATTCTGCATGAATGAAAGTGTGTTTCGAAGTGCACTGGTGCTTATCTCCTCCACCTTCTCAAACAGTATGTTGAGCCATTGCCTTCACCACATGGGGTACCAGCAACATTCACCAGTGCACATTCATCCATACATGCTCTTTACTGCCCTGTGTGTTAACTATTCCCTTTTGTGGAATGATTCAGTGAACTTGCAGCTCTCCATTTTGGTGTCAAGAGATGGTGAAGGAAGAAGGAGCAGGGGAAGGAGGAGGAGGAAGAGCAGCCGAGGCCTCCAACCTCCTCTCTGAAAACTAGCGATATTGCAGAATCACAGGAACTAAAGAAAGAGGTGAGGGTCAAGGGACATTAAATTCTGAAGTTAAGGAATAAGGATAAGTTAACTTTTTTAAAAAACGTGCCAAAGTGTATATTATTCATATACATACCAATTATAATGAGCAGGAGTATCACCACCACCAAAGCCACGATCATCTTCATCTAAGGAACAGAAAAAGCACAGGGTTACACTCAATTGCAGAATAAATCACACGGATGGTTCGCACCTTAAAATCTGATTGGTTGAGAAGTGTTCAATGGTTTAATTTTAATATTCAATTTCAGATACAACATTTGTGCTAACATTTGCAATGCTTTAATAAATGCAAATATCGAAAAAACATTCTAAATGTTAATGCTAAATCAGATTGCCTGAGCCGCTTGTCTAGCCGGGACATTATTCACAATAACTCACGCCTATAACCACTTTACATTCATATAAATGTGCAAAAAAAGTTTTTATAAACTGCGTTCTGTAATTTGGCCACTAGATGTCAGTATTCGATTGTTAAAGAAACCGGAAATCTTTTATTTGCGTCAGGGTTCATTTACAAAAAAACTTCATTGCTTTATTGTGAATAAACCACAGAAAGAGGTGTAACTGTACTCCACTTGCACGTTGTCCCTAATAACCTCTCTTTATTTTAGTTTTTTCACACGCCCTCTCCTGCCTTACTGCTTTAATGTATTGTATTTATTGTAATTTTGTCTTACACATGCTCTTGTTAAGTTGTGTAGTTGCTGTTCTATGTAGCACCTTGTTTCAGGAGAATGTTTCGTTCCAATGTATACTGTACACTTTATATTGTTGAAATGACAAATAAAACTGGTTGAATTTGAATTTAGCATTTTGTGATGACTTTTTTTGCGTATAGTGGAATTCGTTGTCTCACTCTTTTTGCAATTTATTTCTAACGTATATAAATATTTTTGGTAGAGCATCTGTAAGGGGAATGAGTAGAGTAGTGATCGTATGTTCTGGAATTACAATGTGACTTGACAACGAACACACTCTCGGTAATTATACAGCTGACGACATGAAACATGATTTCTTTAACCTACTTTATGAATTACAATACTGAGTGATTACACTAAACGTACAAGATTGTTAAATTGGTCACCTTCAGTCTGTTCTAGCACTAAATAATACTCTTTGATGAGTCCACGGTAGCGGTCACATGTAATACGGTAAGGCTCACCTTCGTGTCTTTCCACCACATTCTCCTGTGCAGCTGTTTGGCCCGACTGCTGAACGCAGATGCGTTGTCTGACAGGCTCTCTACAAATCACAGACATAAAAAATGAGACATTAAAGGATAATCTAATCCTGATTTACCTTTCCAGCTTTTTTTTTCTCAAGCTTTTTGGTACACTGACAATAATGAAACATGAAAACAGCCAAGTCATTCAAAATGTTCAGAATAAAAATAAGGTTGTAAAACTGAGCTGCACTGGCAGATATATACTACGCTGAGATGAGGTCAGGTTCTGCGCAGTGTTCCCTTTATAATTAGAGGTGGAAATTAATTCTACAAACATCTGACTGCACACACTGCCCAATAACCTGAACATTTTTCATCCGTGCCACTTTGGAAAATGCGTAGGAAGCCTACTGAGAATACTATAAGTGGCTCCACTTTTAAAAGGTAATTGTTGACATTCACAAGCCTGCTGGAACAGCACTCAGCTCATGGGTTCTGGACTGGTTTCGTCCAGGTCGTCTGAAATTCTTTTCAGTGCTCATTAAGGAACGAGGGCCGATCTGAATAACAGCGGTGAGCGCACTAAAAACCTCAAAGTCCCGCCAAAACTAAGTGCGAGAGCAGAGAGAAGCCTGAACAATTTCCAGAAGACGAATACTGGCAGTGACTGAATGGTTTGTTATTTTGAGTACAATACCAGTCAGCCCGCCCAAGTTTAATGGCACCCTTGGTACAGGTAAGTAAACAAGTGTGTAAAAATCTGTAGATGATTAACTTCATCTCCATTCAGAAATGGCCATTATGTAACTTAGATAAACACACAAAATGTGAAACAAAACCATTAATTGTAGTGGTTAAACATCTTTAGGTTCACAATTTATAAAATGCACATCACAACAGAACAAAACCCACACAGACACGGGGAGAACATGGAAACCACCCAGATTGGAACTCGAACCGGAAATCCCAAGCACTGAGAGGTGTAATGTGC
This sequence comes from Xyliphius kryptos, assembly GCA_025769995.1. Lineage (NCBI taxonomy): Eukaryota > Metazoa > Chordata > Actinopteri > Siluriformes > Aspredinidae > Xyliphius > Xyliphius kryptos. The sequence goes on from JAOUQT010032687.1 coordinate 5,161, forward strand.
TAGCCACTAAGCCATCGTGCCTCCCTAATACAAAACATTGGTTTGAAAATCTCTAGTACCAATTAATAAAATGCACTCCTACGACCTGTACCATACTTTTATCATCACTACTTACTGCTGCATTTAACCATTTGAGGGATTTGGGAAAAACATAAAGATGAAGGTCATCCCAGTCATTTGTAATCAAGAGGAAGATGGATAATCACAAGCCATCAAACAAAGCTGAACTGCTTGAATCTTTGCACCAGGAGTGGCATAAGGTCACCCAAATGCAGTGTGAAAGACTGGTGGAAAGGACCCTTCCTGAGTTAGAACGTTAATATTGTTGTTTCTAAATGAATATAAACTTGTTTTCTTTGCATTATTTGAGATCTGCAAGCACTGCCTTTCTAACCATTTCTCTATTTCTGCAAATACAAAATTTGAATTAGAAATAGAATTGCTTGCAATTTCAAAGACATCAGTAGGTTATAGAATAATTCACTTAAACATATACCTATAAAGATCAATTGTAAAATACCGTGTTCCAAGAGCAATATTTAAACCATAAACAGTTTTTCTTATCTGTTCTGGATTGTGCCAGTTGGGTAATTCTAAATCAACCCAATATAGGAATATAGATTTATCCAAGGAATAAAATGGTTTATTTCCTCTTGCCTGATTGGTTATGGTTTGCATTACAGGGTTTGTATGATGAGAAAAGCATATGGACAAACTATTCAGTTGCTCAGAACTCCCTGTAGTCTGGCTTTGCTATACATCAGTGTTCCCTTCTCTGGACACATGTAGAAAGCTTACAGACCAATAAAATGTATTGTTACCCATTTAAAAAGAACCAAATTTCACACTTTATTTACCAAATGTTCTATTAATAAATACTATATTTTACTAAAACAGCATGTCAAAGTTACATATAACTAATATTTTGCTATTGCTTATTGTGTCTGAACCCCTAAAATTTGATAATTAATGCTAGCAGAATTCAAGTTCGACAAGTAACTCTAAATACATAATGCCAACCAATATTAAAATCATTACACAGATTACCAAGCAATTCTTAGAGTGACTCACAACAAGGTTTGAATCCAAAGGTTCTAATCAAATGGTAGACTAATAGTTAAGTTCTAAAACTGTAAACGTTTCTGTACGCGTCACTGTATTCTAAATATTATAATTCATTACTAAATAAAAGCTACAATTTCTGTAAAGATCAAATCAAAACCTCAAACAACTACGGCTATTTTTCTTTTTTTCGATAGCACCTCCCATAAACTCAAAACAAAAACGTACATGCACAAGTGCTTGACAATCCATGACAAACACTCCATCAGACATCCTCCAGATGCTCCACAGTGTCTATAGTGCAGCCAATCTCTGTTTACTAGCGAACAAAGTGATGGACTGGCTTGTGCAACTCAACAGAACTCAGTACAGTTCAGAGAATTTAATACTTTGGCTCCTATTTCTGCAGATACAACAGAGTCTTTGAGTGGGACATCTGTAAAAGTTCACGAATCGCTGCTTAAGAGCCCTCCAAAGGTCCTGTTAAAGAGCGTGTACCTGGTTCACACAGAGTGTGGCACACAGTTGTCCCACACAACACAGATTAGTGTTTCCCAATTCATACATTTGCCCTTTCTCAAATCCCAGTGTTGTGTTACTTGATATTTAGTAATGTTTGCTTCAGGCATGTTGGTAGCTAGAATACAGCAAAAAACTTGGAACGTCCAGGAGTTTCACAAAACTATACTGGGAAACATTTCCCCAGATACAGGTCTGAGAGGATAAACTATGTTTAAAGATAATCTACAACACAATGTACCAAAAAGGCTAAATTAACAAACGCAATAAAAAAAATAAGAACCCATAAATTATAACAAATAAATCTAATGTTTATACAGTTAAAGCCAGAGATTACACAAGTGCAAAAGAAGCCAATGGTATTATAATACTAAAAGAGCCAGATACACAACACTGACCAACAGTGAAAATGTTATATAATACAGGGTTGGGATACAGACAGCGGGCCTAATAATGAAAGCCTGTGAGACTGTATGAAGATCAACAGAACAGTTAAACTTTCCAAACACCTTTAATCCTTTCTGGAATGCTATTGTACCCACCATGAAGAGTCTGCACAGGAAAATAACTATAGATTTGTCCAAGTACCGTCTCGACCATCATGTAAATAATTGTGAATCTTAAATTTAGATTTTTTAAAAATTTTGTATACACTGATTGCTTCTCTATCTAGATGCAAACATGTAAAACCTTTTAAACTTTCTATTTGCTGTCATGCTGCTGAGCATGCAAATTTCCACATGTGGGACAAATAAAGGCCTATCTAATCTTAAGGATGATATAGGCCTTCATCTAGATATGGGCTAAACTACTCTAAAAATGAGGGCAAATGAAACAGAGTTGCATTATCATTCTAAAAATAAAATGTCCTGAGCCACTGGTTACATTACAGATTAATCGGGTGTATTTTCACTGGTTTATTCCAGCTCCTCACAGCGAGTATATCCTGGCTTTAGTTGCAAGGAAAGGTGGCCAGGTTTCTCTTCGTGTAAATCTACATGTAGGTTTCCTATCAGAGGTTCTGGGTTCCTATCAGAATACTAAGTCAAGCTCCTGGGTATAAATGTATTAGATAGTCTGCAGACTTCTGCAGGGTGTCTTCCCTGGTTCCCCTTAAAGTAAGTGCTTAGTTTTGTACCCGCTGTGTCCCTGATTAGGACAAATGGCTTAGAAAATTAACGAGTCTGGCACAAATCGGCATAATACAACACAAATTAACCCAAATTATGGCTCCGTGACCTTATAGCTCAGTTCCTTTGAGCGTTCAAAAGAAAAGCTTAAAATGTTCTTTTTAATTATGATTCATTACGCAAGTTTGAAATGCCTGCATGGACGTCCACGCACACAGTCACAATGGTTACACTACAGCTGCATTCACACAAAATCCTTTACGCTAAAAAGATTCTAATTTGTGAGTATTTGAGCTTCAGTAGGAAAACCACCCTAAAAACCCTCTTGCTCACAATTTCTAACACTTCAAAGGTTTATATTACTAAATCCATTCACTCATTCTGCCTTCTTTTTTTTTCCAAACAATTGATATTCAATATACGATTGAAAACCATTCTAATAAAATGTGTGCATCGTATGGGTATATCTCACCGGATTTATCCTGCAGATCTTCCAGACGCTCTCCCCTCTCGATAACCTTTGAGATGTTTTCCTGCATCACATCAATGACTTCATCCACCTGACATTGTACCCTGCCAACCGAAAGCAAAAGGGAAGTTAAGAGCAGAGTATATCCCTAGTACACATTCTTGTACATTTCCATTCGATAGCATAGCAACCTACAGATGCAATTATACATATAAGGACTTATAACTTAAATCAAAGACCTTGTTCACGTTTCCAGTAGAGTCAGGATTTAAAAACCTTAACCTTTAGACTTTCTAGGACCATCACCATTAGGTAGCACTAAACTCCAGAACCAGATCTTCTGTTACTACAGCAGCCAGCTAAACCTACACCGAGGCCAGATTATGTGTTCCTGCTTAAGGAACATTTCAATTGAACTATTTGTTCCTTTAGCTGTGGTACTCAGTCATCCCAACTATAATTACTGACAAAACATCTGTGGTATCACAGTCAGCTGCCCTTGGTGTAAACTACGAGATGTTTCTACTCCCATCTGGGTGGAATTGGCTTTAGTCTACTGAACAGGACGCCCATCACCTGCATCAAATGGACACCTTGTACCTCCCACAGCTGTACGATTCGCTCCATTAGTCTGGCAAATTACAGAGGAACACCAAAACAATAGGATGCCCAAAACTAGAGACACTCAAGCATTAGGCCAAGCTAAATAAACATCTGGTTGAATGGCCACATTGGCTGACTCAACGGGTCCTTGGCAAAGATTGGCGGCACTGTGTTGTGGTCCAAACGCAAAACAAAGTGCATACCGAAACTTCATCTCAGCCCAGGTGAATGAAAGATATTTCTGTTCCCTTTCTCCAATGCAAATATGAACAGCCATTAACAAATAATTTTACATTATTTTATTGTCTTCTTTTTCATCAGCATCATAAATCTTGCGCACATCTGCCAAACATGTGATGCCATTATTGGAAATGTGTGAGGTCCAGTCATGAGATGTTCCACATGGTCACCAGGATGGAGTTTTAAGCCACGTGCAGACTGAAGGATTTGTTGTGTGTGTCACGTAAACGGCTTCAGAAAGTCAATCTAGCAACAAGTCTATTTTTAAAACTTGCACATGTCCATTGTTCGGCTTCGACAGACCCCTTACAAATCTTCTGATGTGTATATGTGTACTGTGGCCTTTTAATGAGCAACAACTGAATAGCTGCAAATACTAAGACAAACATCAGTTAGCTGCATCCTGTGGTCAGAAACCGACACTGATGAAGAATTAGCATAATGTATAAAATATAAACATTTGTTGTTTACATACCCACAGTCTCCTCTTCTCTATAGAAGTTTGTTCTTTTGAAATGTGTAACAAACGTTCTATATTGTACATACTTCCCATTGCTAAATGGAAAACACAGATCTACACTTCCTCAAATGCACAAAACAATTAAAACAACACAAATACTTTCTCAGATATCCTATATAAACAAAAGTATTGGAGGATAAAGCTAAATAAATGAATCTGGGTGTATGAAATTGAGCCTTTGGTGTCCAATTTGGAAGACTGTATGAATCAAATTTTGTGAACAAAAGGGATCGGCCCTTTAATAAAGTGATCTATTATGCCAGCTGTGCATACACACAGAGGAATTAGTCCTCCACATTTAACCCATCCATGCAGTGAAACACACCTTTTACACGGCACCCAGGGAGTAATTGGGGGTTAGGTGCCTTGCTCAAGGGCACTTCAGCCATTGTACTTGGTGGGATTGAGAACCGGCGACCTTCAGGTTGCAAGGCTGGTTCCCTAACCACAAGCCTACAACTGCCCCCCTTCAAGCAAGGTCCATGTTAGGATGAGGAACTGTACTGGCCCACATTCATCTCTAACCCCAACACTATTAAACATCAAGGATAAGGCAGAACAAAGATCGTGAGCTAGACCATCCCATCCAAAATAACTGTCTGGACTCATGAATGTGCTTCTAAATCAGTGGGCAAATAATCCCACACACAAAACTAAAAATCTGGTCAAAAGTCTTTCAATAAAAATAGAAGCTGTTACTGCTACAGATAGGAAAACCAATTTTGAATAGCAAGTCATAGAATGTATTGAGTCTAGTCGTGATATGTAGGTGTCCTAATACTTACGCCCGTCTAGTTCACGGATTTCTCAATTCTCTTATGTACCCATCACCATGAGAAAGAGCACCGAGTAAGTGCAACAAATGACTGTTACATTTCAAAAACAGAATCTATTTGTCAGAATTGCTAGAAAAAAACATTTGCTGTCAAAAACCTACAAACTAAAGAGCCTTACAGTTAGCCAGATGTTTCTGAAACGTTACTTACTGTTTAATTTTGTCATTCCCGGTGCCAAATCTGGGTCCGGTTGGGCCTCTCCTGTAAGCAAACAACAAACAGCACTTAAAAAAAAAACAATATAAGACAGGAAGCGTGAGGAAAACATGTCAAAACCTGGATCTAATACAAAAACACATGGAAAAACTCACAGGAAAAAGTCCTCTTCTTCGTCAGAGTCCTCCTCCAGTAAGTTTCTCTGTGAACGTAGAATGCAGTTCAGATTATTTCACTTTTTTCTCTCCATACGTCTGCAGTGTCACACCATGTAACATAATAATCACAAAACTAGTGATCAGTAAAGCACACTTGTTTTCTAAACCTGGAATTTTGTAAACGGAGTTCGGGATGTGGAACAGCTGGTACACATTTAATCCTCGTTATCTTTTTTATGTTTCTTGTACTATTTTGGATGTGTACAAGAATGATCAAGAGCAATATGGACACTTACTGCACCCACAGTCCACTCGGTGTGCCCTGCTGCTGTGTGGAAAAGGCTTTACACAATAATTAAACATTCATCACATTTTCATGGTGTAAAGACCTATTTTTTTAGCGATTACATAACCAGCATCTGAGGGGAGCTTCAGCACAGTTCAGTTAAGACCGTCGCTTTACCGCCACTAGGATTCGACGATTGTTCGGTATTTTTAGAACATATTGAAAGATTGATACACAAAGC
>JAOUQT010032702.1:0-21714 GCA_025769995.1 Xyliphius kryptos
ACACACACACACACACACACACACACACACACACACACACACACACACACACACACACACACACACACACACAGAGCCTTGAAAATCTCTCATCAGACCCAACACTCTTTAAAACTAGAACAGGCTGTTTCTACTCCCAGTTTTCCAAAAGTGTTTTAACATTCTTCCTGCACAGAATTCATAACACTGCAATTGAATGATTACTAACTTGACAAGTGGGTTTTCCTCTAATCTTAAAAAATCTCCAATCCAGATCAAACTCAACAGAAAGTCTGAATCATGAATTTATGGCTTTAGTGAAAACCGGAAAAAACACTAGTTTCAAACTTCATTTGGTTGACATTTTGCAGACACAGCAACCCCCCTCCCCCCACTCCTCCTGTATTCCTGTAAGGAGCAAACGGAAACTCATACATATATTAACAAATATTATTTGAATTCTTCAAACTGGTTTTTGTATCTTTTTTTAAACTGCCCTACCACAGTGTCACAGCTGTTCTGGACACAGCATTCCACCAAACACCCTTCACACAGCTGATAAAGTTCTTGATTTGATTCACATAATCAATGTGGCTTAAACTCACTTTTTATTAATGAGTGTTAATTAATGAATAAATGCTTTTTTTAACATCCTACAATGTACTTTAATTGCTGTTGTACTTCTGTTGGCTTGAGTTTTGAGATAACTGTTAATTTAAAGTGTGTAAATGAATTACTTAAATAGAGTGATGACATTAATATCTTGTTTTAATCATACAGCTCTTTTAAAGGAAGTCAGCTATGCAGATGTTAATATGATCTGGCTTATATGAAGTGTTATTTCCATGGAGTGCTCATTTTAGCAGTCTACCTTTACATACAGCAGTTTTTTTTGTTTTTTTTAACATTTATGCTATGTTCTATATAAATGACAACTCATTTAATTGATTTAATTCTGAAAACACTCTCTATTCATTCTCTTGGATTGTGCTGTAAAAATGATACATCCACTTTTTCATATTCTTGATAAGTCATATTCATATTTAAAACCCTAATTTACAGTTGATTTAAAGCCAGGACTTAAATTTTAATATTGAAACTAATTACAATTAGTTGCTACAATGATAAAAAGGATTTGGTAAAAACCAATTTGTATTTTGGGCGACATTGTGGCTTTAAATCTTATTCTGGATGGAGTCTCCATGTTCCCCTAGTGTCAATGCTGGCATTCTTCAACGTCAATTAGATGTCAATTGGCATGTGTCTGTGTAAGTGAGTGTGTGCCCAGTGATAGATTAAGTGGGTGATATTGGTTGAATGAGTATTTAATTTGATTACTACATAACGAAACTGTTAAAACTAACAAATTTGTGATGTCATTGCTGTAGTAAATCACAATTTTAAAGCCATCTGCCTTACCATCTGTGACCTGCCACCTGCTGTAGGTTCGTATGTGATCTTGTAATTCTGGACTTGACCAGGAGCATGATCCCATTTTACTGTTAGAGTGGTTGTTGTCTCATTAAACACTTGCAGGTTTTGAGGGGGGCCACTGGTAGCTGTATGAGAAAAGAAAGTAAGTTGCCAAAAAAGTTGCAGGATTTGTACAAAAGATCAAAGTTCTTCTCAGGTGTATTATCTTGACTACTAAGATTTTATAACACGCTAATAAATTGTGCCCCCTCTACCAATTTTAACTTGTGAGAATGTACATTTACACCACATTACAGCTTGTATTTCTCCCTTGCATATATTTTCTGATTTGCTTTCTAATGTTTCCATTGATCCTCAAATTCTTGAATCTTGACACCAACTTTGAAAATAGCACGTTTTGTGCTTTAAGTACAGTCTTTGATCTACTGAAAGAAATTGATATAGGCCTAGTCTGCCCTCAGATCAAGAACACTAACCATTTCTTCATTCTCCGGGGACATTAATGCTAAAACCACCTTCTTTCAGTCTAAAGTATAAATGCATCTCATGCACATGCTTTGCTCCATTCAACATGTTACTTTGCCCACCATCATTATTATTCAACTCATACTTTGTCAGAAGCTGACTTAGCAGCCTTCTTTAACCCTCACCTCTGTCACATAAATCTTACATCCAATTGGCTGGCCTTCTCCTTTCCTGTTTTTGAAATGAGATCTCCAATATTCTCCATACCAGAAAACCGACCACCAGCCACCTCTACCCCAACCCTTCTCATCTCCAGACTATAGATCCAGTCTATTTCCAGACAATAGCTACCTCAAGCCTAGCAACACACATTTTAACAGCAACAAAAACTCATCAATCCTACATTTTGAGATCTTTCCAAAAAGGCTAGGGTTACACCAATGTTAAAAAAAACGATGCTGAACCTAAAGCTGTTCAAATCATTCTGTTTTAAAAAAATGTAAACATATCTAACAAGCTCCTTGCTTTCTTACTAACTCGAATATAATTTGAATGAAATGTAATTGTAAACTGATTATAAAAAAAAAAAAAATTAAATTATCTGTTATATATCTGCTATTATTTTATTATACTTAATCACAATGAAAAAATATCTTACCTGTAGCCTGTGTTCCCATGAGGTCCTCACTTTCTGATTCATCTGGGTAGATTGCATTAACCGAAACCTCATATAGTGTGTCTGGCTCTAGATCCTCCAAGAGATAAGTGGTGTCCTCACTGTTAAGGATGTCCTAAAGAAGAGTAGCAATGTTTTATTTAAAAATAAATACAAATGCATGTAAATGATGAAAAAGATTTGTTGGTGGCCCATACTTCTTTCCTTTCCTCTCCTGGCTTCGACCAGGCAATGCGATAGAGAGAAACATCTGGAGCACCGTGCTCCCAGTGGGCTCGGAAACTGGTCTGGGTCACCTGAGAGAATCTCAGATTTTTTGGAGCTGGTACAACATCTACAAAGATGAGAATAATGCAAACCATTAATTCACTTAGAAATGTAAAAGTTGAATTATATACAATTAAGAAAAAAAAAAGGTTTTAAAATAATTATAAAAGGAGAGTAAAGTTTATAAGGTCAAAGGCATTATATTAAACTGATAGATTCCTCTTTTAGTCTCAAAGATGTGACTCATGTCCCTGCAAAAGTGTTTTCCCTTTTATCCATTTAAATGCACTTTGTAGTTTTAAAATTCTAAAATTCAGTCCCACAGCCCAATGCCCCTGACATAATAGTGTGCGTTAGTGTATGCTGTTATGGTAAGTGGATTTGACATTACTATGCTACTGAAATTTTTTGACACAACAGTTTAGTGACACAACTGGGCTGAGGAAATTCCACTAATCAAAAATGTCCAGTCACCATTCTGTAAGAAGCACTCAGGCAGTGATGATTTTACATCAGATAAAGTGCACAGTAAGTGACATTATTGTTTTTAAACTGTTGTGTTTATTCCAGCACAACATCCACTAACATACCACCCTACTGGTGAATTGTCGTGCTGACAATCAACCATCACCCAAATAGTACTTGATCTGAATTGGTCCTGTAACGATCTTAAAAATTGAAAGACCAAGTAGAACTAACAATGTGTTTAAAGAAACAGCTGGATTAGAATTACAACGTAAACATGTATCGTAAGTGGAATTTAAAATATGGACAAGTAAAAAGACACAAGGTAATGTATCCAATAAGGAGTCCATGTGTGTAAAATGAGCTAAATTAGAACTCTACCTGTGGTGGCTTGGTTGAGCATTGGGCTACCAGTTCCAGAGTCATACACAGGAGTCACAGCCACATCATATTCTGTTTGAGAGCTCAGGTCACCTAGGACCCTTGTTGTCACATCTCCATTGACTTCAAGCTGCATAAATTGTAAATTACAGTTTAAAACAACAGTTCTTCATTGTCATCTCCAACAATTCAACATCTAAAACATAACAATTTCTTTCAGCTCTATGTGTTTTATGTCACATGCTTTTAAAGCTTTATTCTTTTAAACAGTAAGCATTTAAAACACATTTCTGCCAAGGTGCTCAATACAGTAGAAATGCTTCTCAAACTCCTTAAACTGAAGGAAGTTCCTATTCCTTAACAGTTAAGCCTTAACACATGAGAAGCATGTCTACCATCATTTCTCATCAGCATATGTTTAGCTTTCCATTTCCAGCTCTGAAACGTACAAGTAGCACTGTGCTTTTAATTATGCTCTTCTCGGTCAGATAGACATAACATCAGATCTCAGCAACAAAACATCCGAAAAATGAGCAGTGTGGATTCTGTGTGTCACTCAGACATCCACACATTTCCTTCTTCAACGTGCATCATCTGCTTACTTCATTTACTGGTAGCAGCATGATCTATCTTCTGAGCTTTCCTGCAGCTGCCCCCATTGAGTTACGTAACGCGTTTTTTGAGACGATAAGAAAAGGGATTCCTATCCATCATTAAGCATCTCCTTTTTTGGTCGCATGTCTGGTGTAGTGCACAAACAGATACAACTCTTTCCAGATGATACCCAGGTTCAGCCAGATGTCAAGTATCATTAGGTATGTTCTTCTATAGTGACAACTGATGCTTTTGACCTTAAGATGTTCATACGTTAATATTCTTAGTACCATTATAACAAAATGCGTCAAGCACCCATTGCATAATTAAAATAGTGTTTGATCAATATTTATAATTATATAGATGATCATAATTTTAACCAAACTATGCTATATTTTTGTACTAATTTTGTGTTTTATTTTGTGTGTGTGTTATATACAGATTCTAATAGTACACTGTCCTCCAGGACATATTTGTTTTTGGTAGACCCTAAATCTTTAATTTATTGGTCACAAAAAATAGGAATTTTTGTCAGTAGTAAGTCATATATATTATTTAAAGCAAAAAATACATTTTAAATCAATGTCTTTAAACTGTGGAAGGAAACTGGAGTACCTGGAGAAAACCCACGCAGTAGAACATGTAAACTCCACCCAGATCGGGATTCGGATTTGGATTCCCAACACTGAGAGGTGAACTAATCACTACACCACATTCAATACAACCCATCTATTAATCAAATTAGTAAATTTGGTAAATGCCATTTTTTTAAATACTGTCAAATTATGTTTTGCCTAATAATTAATTTATTCATTATCTTCCGCTTAATCCTCTATGAGGGTCACAGGGGTGTTGCCCATGCTAATCCAGGGCAGAACATTTAAGGTGCTGGGCAGATACACCCAGGACAGGGCACCATCTATCACCGGGCACACACTCACTTACTCACATAGACTGCATGGGCAATTTAGAGCAGTCAATTGACCTTAAATCCATGTTTTTGGAATGTGGAAGGAGAACCCAGAGGAAACCCACACAGACACTAAAAAAACATGGAAACTCCACCAGATTGGGATTCGAACCGGGAATCATAAGCGCTGAGAGGTGAACATGCTAACCACTAAGCCACCGTGACACCCTCACCAGTTATTAATGTTCAGTAAATTGCAAAACACTGCAAATAAATTTACCTCTTTAATCTCTCCACCTTCAGGTTTATAAGTAATGATGTATCTGCGCACAAGGCCAGGCGAAGCATCCCAATTTAGTAGCATGCTGCTATGAGTAACATCTGTAATTCTCAGTTCACCAGCTGGAGGCAGTGGCACTGCAGGTCAACAAGAGATAAAGGCAAAGACAAACACAAACAACTGTTGAGAATCTTAAACCATAACAAGCATCCCTTCTTGGGGCTAGTATGCTCTAGCACCACCTACGGGTCACCCCCTGGTCAGTGAGGGGGTCGCTGGCCATATCGCCATGGATGGCGATGAGGGTGATGGTGTAGGCTGTGTTGGGAAGAAGTTTCTTCAGTTGTACATCCGTGACCTTGGCTTTCACACGCATCTGTGAATGTTAACCACAGTAACAGTCAGACGTGACTTAGTTACTATTTAGCAGCCATGGAATGACTGCTCATGAAGCGGCATTCCTGCTTAACCACAGCAGTGCAGGATTTAGTAATGACTCTAATTAAGCGCATAAAATTTACCATATAAAAGCTTGATGATTTTAACATGGTGCTTGTGAGTCAGTTTGAGGCATGGCGAACACTGAGTCAACAGTGTCAAGCATCAACAAAACGTGTCAATAGAATGATCTTATATATTATGTTTTTTGACAAAGTCGTCAAAATGTCATAATATTTCAGTAAATACTAAAAAGAGATTTTTTAAATATCGCTAAGTTAAAGGTTTCTCATGTGACTACATTTTAGTAGACGAATATTGTCTGTTGCTTTACTAATAATTTGGAATTTATATTAAAACACAAGCTTCTATTATGTGTTTCTATAATGAAGGTGGAAATGGTGGAAATTACCTGGTGCACTGCTGTGGATAATGTTAGCTCAAGCTAAGTTCATACCTCTTTTTCAGTGGAGGGCCCAGTGCCGTTTAAAGCAGAGTAAAGAAGCATGTAGCCCGTGGCTCCCTCAGCTGCCTCCCATTTCACTTTCATGGTGGTGGAGCCAACTTTGTAGATGGTCATACTTCTCACACCATTTAGAGGCACTATAAAGGGGGGACATTTTTTTCTCTCTTTCTTTGGTTTTAGTCTTCCTGTCTATGAGGACCAGTGCACGCATACTGGACTGACATATGGGTACATGGCAGACAATGAAAGCCATGAAATATGGTGGATGGATGAATTGATGGATGGCAGTTAATTTCACTTACTTGATGAGTAACGAATAATGAAGACAGACAAATGCAGCAGACACAAATGCTGTACAAATATGCCAGCACAACCGCACAGGCTGCACATGAATACGTTAAAACAATAGCAATAAAACACAGAAGATATAAAAGGCCCCAGGACACATTGCGGTGCCATGCAGCATCATGCTGTAAACATTGATAACATTCATAGCTCTGTAAAATGAATTATAACGGAAAGTGTTAAGCAAATGGTTAAAAAATGAAACAGCAAAATTCAAAAACAGCATGAAAGCAACATATACAATCAACATGATTTATTATTGTTTATTAAAGGTTATATGATGTTGCTGTAGCAAATGCTATTCTTTTTTTAAGTAGGAGCTAGACCAGATTTCATAAAGGTGATCAAATAAATGTATTTGTAAAATAGGATAGGATGGATTTTTGGCATAGCCTTTGTTTGTGGACGGGCTCAGGGAAAAGAAATAAGTTCTTATTTGGTTTTGCTGATTGGAAATAGTTGCCATCTGTCACAAGTTAAGATGGCAATAGGGGTACTATTTGAATTCCACCAATTTAAACAGTCTTAAATGGTTCCAAATTTCCAGCAGCTTCTGTATGACGTCAAGGAAGAACAGATTTGAATCATATCTGATTTTGAAGACATTTTCAAATTAAACATGCTAACCACACTAAAACAAAGTAGCTCTTAGGAGGTCATTTGTTCTGTTCAAAAGTGTACAGAGAGTTCAGAGGAGGTAAATCACCTACGGTGTCGATGGCAAATGATATAGCAACATCAATCTTAGGAAAATCAGAATCAAAATCCTAATCACCAATTCACAGTATACTGTATGTATAATTTTTCAGAAGTTTGATCAAAAGGGCAATTAAGGGCAATAAGCGCATTTACAGCCATGAAAAAACTCGCAATATTGTTTTTTTATTTAGCATCTCTACGTGTATAGCAGCAATTCCTTGCCTGGATCTTTCAAAAACGCATGCATTTCTCATTTTACTTGTATAATAGTATAAAAGGGCTTAATGGCTCTGTTATTGGGGTTATGGGCCACCTCATGAAGGTTCATTCATTCATTCATTCATTCCTTCCTTTATGAGGGTCGCGGAGGGGGGGGGTCCCCATGCCCATCCAGGGGAGAACATCACGGGCGCTGGGCAGATACACCCAGGACAGGGCGCCAATCCATCACTGAGCACACACTCACTCACACAGTCACGCACACATACACACACTATACAGGGCAATTTAGAGCCCTCAATTTACCTTGCATCCATGTTTTTGGGATGTGGGAGGAACCCAGAGTACCCGAACATGGAAACTCCATCCAGATCGGGATTCGAAACCGGGAATCCCCAGCGCTGAGAGGCGAACGTGCTACCCACTAAGCCACAGTGTCGCCCCTCCTGAAGGTTGTGGGTTCAAATTACAGAGCCACAAGTTAACAGTGTGAGTCCATAAGCGAGGCCCTTAACCCTCATTGCTCTTGGGTGCCGTATGGTGTAGGGGTGATACTTGTAATTGACTCCATGTAAAAACCACCGCTGTGGTCATCGCGAGTATCTCTAGTGCAAGTAATGCTAATAGAACCTCAAAAATAACTGAAAGGGGGAACAACTATTGTTCATGTGTCAAAAGATTTTAAAAAATTAGGTAAGTGGAAGGATTCAGCTCTGATTTTTGTTCGAGAGCGATAGAAAGTGTGTCAGGTTGCTGCTATCCCTACAGTTTTGAAGACAAACAAAGCCACAGCCAATTGTTTAAGGTGGTCTTCAGTTTTTCCATGGCTGTAAACACTTATGACAAACAATTAAAACAACTTCTCCATTACAATCTGCTGTAATGTTGATAGTGTTGAATCTTTGACCCAAATAATATCAAAAGTAAATTGTGGTAGAACGGAACTTGGTCCTTACGTGTGGTTTCTGAGCCTGTTAGTGGCTCACTGCTCTCTTCACCAACCACAGAGTAAACATTTACTGTATATTCAGTCAACGGATCCAGGCCTTCCAGCACCACTGTGGTCACTGTCCCATCCACAAACAACTGTAAATGGGACAAAAACATAAAGAATGTAAGCAGGCCATGAGATTACTGGAAAAATACAGAAGTAGCAAGTTCTCAAGCCATTACCAAAAATTCATCCCACTGGAAACCTCAGTTTTCCAAAGATTCATTTATCTTTCTAAAAAATCTACCAAGATGAAACTGAAAATGTGAGAATTTATAAAGAAACTATTCATGCTGCATACACAATTTTCCCCACCCTCATGCACAATGGGGGTGAGATATGAATCTGAAATATAACAAATTTGCTATGAAAGAAACAAAAGATGATTCAAAATTGATAGTTTATCAGTTATTTATGAAAGAACATAAGAACTACTTTAAAAGCTAATTTCTGGACTCAGTGAGGCTTTTAGGGTATTTTTTTTAAGAAACTCTTTCATAATACCGCCACGTCGAAGAAACTGTAGCAAAGAAAAATTGGCCCTCCATGACAACCTACTTAGGACATTCTTCAATATTTGTCCTAAGATTGTGTTTCTATATATATATATATATACACACACGCAATGAATTTAGTTTTGGATTTTTTGTGTCTCTCAAGTTAAGTAACAATACACTTTTTACAATTTACTGTACAATGTGCAAAACAAATATATATCAAATATGCTTTATATAATTGAATGTGTACAATAATTGAACATAACACTTAGATTTATCCACATACTTTTGTCTATATATTGTATAACATGATAGTTGTTCCCTCTTTCCTTATAAACTTACAGAATAGCTTGCACAATTATTTTGACATTACTTTACTGTACAAGGTGACCCCGTTGAAAGCAATACCGCGGGGCAAAAAAAAAAAAATAGATTCAAACCTTTTGCACTGTTGCCAATCACAATTAGGTAAATCCCCTCAAGGCAAGAATGTTTTTGAAAACTCTGTCAAGTTTCCTCCCTCTCTAAGGTAGACAAGATTAAAGAGCACTCACTGCCATTTGTACATCTATTAAAAACAACCCAGTCTGATGGAATCAAGAAGTAGTACTTAAATCTGTAACTTTTCTACTGAGCCTCAGGAGAAGAATGTGATACCTGTTGAGACTGTCCTCCGGAGACCGGCATGTACTCAACACGATACTTTTCAACAGATCCCTCAGGGGGAGTCCAGGTGGCACGGAAAGTGTAGTGGGTCACGTCAGAGGTCACCAGGTTAGTAGGTGAAGCTGGTCCATCTCCTGAAGAGGATAATAGCAACAATTCTAACATTTGACCCCTTTTAAATGCTGCTTGTGTATTTTTTTTTCCATTCGCAGTGCTTTCACGTCTAAGTAAATAGGGCAAAGTTTTCCTTTACTTGATTAGATGACCTTTAACAATTTTAGAGGAAAAATTATCATGGACAAATTCCAGCTCAGTTTCCATGAAGCTTTAACAGCAAAGGAATTCTGTTTATCAAAAAAAAAAAAAAAATTCTAAATATAATGTAAGGGGATTGACTCAGTGGTTGCAAGTCTTCCACTACATTTTAAAAAATAAGGAAGGATTTTTAAGGAAGGATTTTTTAAGGAAGGACTATAATGAATGATTCACTAGTCCCATATAAGATCTAAACAAAAGGGTAAACTAATGAAACAGTAATAAGATATTTAAAAGAAACTACACAAACTTAATATCACCACATATATTATCTAAAGATTCATATTAAATTTAAAATATTGTACTTGAAGGTGCCGTATGCTTTTACAAGCAAGTCACAAACATTTTTTAGACATAGCCATCATACTTTCTATTATCAGTCTTTCATTATTACATATCACATCAAATAGGTTTAATTTACCCACAAGGGGTAATATGGAATATGATATGAATTTACACAAATTAGGAATATGGCTCCTTCGAATATACAAGGCTGGTCATTAAAGCTGGCCTTGAACTCACCTCGGCCCTTTACACTCTTACAGAGGTTGTCTGTCAGCTCATCGACAATGTCTAACAGGAAGGAAAAGTCGGCCACGTTGTACATATGGATTTCATCAGGATCCGAGGCGATGGTGCGCAACTCATTCTCATCAGCGTTTTTCACTCCTATAAACCACAGTAAAACAAGAACATCAGTTCTCTTGTATAAACTTACACTCAACAAATAAATAAATTACTGCCTGCTTTTGAAGTTTAAAAGCCAGGCTTTTATAAACTGAGGAGAAATTACCATCTAAACAAAGTTTAATTTAAAATGCATCGTAATCAGGGCAATTTAAATTAAAAAAAAATAGTTGTTTTAAGTGCAGAAAAGTGAAAAAGCTCCTCACCAATAGCATACAGCTCGATATCATTGTCACGCAGATTTTGAGAGTTGGTAACAATTTCATCTTGTGATTTGCCATCGGTGACAAGAACACCAATCTTACGGGAGTTTGGTCTCATGCCAACATTTTCTTTGAAATTGTTCTGGAGGATATAATTCAAGGCAAGTCCTGAAAAAAAAACAAATTTCATTAAATAAGTGTAATAAAGAAATGAAGGCTTTTGATACTGCGTACTGTGTAACAAAGAAACATAAAGGTAAAGGATATGTAAAAATCCAAAGAAACACATTTGTACCAGTTAACGTGTTTCCTCCTTTATAAGGCAAATTGGCCACAGCGTCCAGCAGAGACTCCCGAGTTCTGTGTGCATTTAGATGCCATTCAGTCTTCGGATCTCCACTATATTGAGCCAAACCTAGAAGGAGATATGATAACATTCCACCACATCTGATACTAAGAATTGACCTTAAAGTTTGATTAAATATGGTCTTACCAATCTGGACACGTTCTGGACCAATGTCGAAAACGCCCACCATGCGAGCAATGAAAGCCCTGATGGTCTTAAAGTTTAACCGACCGATACTCCAGGAACCATCAACTAGCAGGACAATATCAGCCTGGGCATTGGTTTTGCACATTACATCTGAACAACAGAGGACAACATAGTCAGAACTGCATTCATTTAAGAGGTCAGGAGATCAATTAACACTTTTAAGAATAAACACAATACACACATAAAACAAAAAGAATTAGAGGGAAAAAATTAGACCAGACAAACTGGAAAAATACATATTTATTGATATGTTTTTTGTGTTAGGTGCTTTTAAAACAATACACAACTTTGATACAATGATCATAAAACTGTCTTTAAAAGAAGGATCCATCCCGAGCAGAGTGATCGTGCTGCTGCAGAGTTTCGTTTTTTCACATTTCCATTCCTGTTTAAAAACATGAATGGTTTTTTGCTTGCATCAACTGCCCCTGCTTAGAAAAAATGCAATCACAGAAGCTCAAGCATGAAACATACTCATACACAAATCAAGCTGTAGCAGTTGCTTTGATTATTCATCTACAATTCAGAAAAAAGTTATACTCGGAGAACAGGAAGAACTGATTTACATTTAGATTCTACATGTACTTATTTTGTTTAATATGAGCTCCAGGTATCAAAGAACTAGGTGTGTCACCTAAGCCAATGGTTGTTCTCCAAAAAACATTATAAGTAATCAATTATACATTCACATTCATGACACATTATGGGCAAGTACAAATACTTTAGAGTTCCAGATTTCTTTTTTTTACTTTTTAAATGGAAAGGTAATTACCCTGCTGTCAACAACAACCTATAATTTGGATTGTTACCTTAGACTTCTGAAAGATCATTTCTGTGATACTATCGATAAATTAAATGCTGGCATTTCAACAATTCAGGTAAGAACCTAGTGAGTTTAATGTTTTAAGGTTGCTCTGGAATTTCAGCATGTGCAAACACATGGCCTGCTTTTATCTCCTTCTGACAGTGCATGATTTAAATGGCACATCATATGTTTAACATTACGATACTGCTAAAATGAACATCTCAGGACTAGCTTGCTTTTGATGTTGTGTAATCATGCAGTAATATTTACACTGCATTCCATAAACAGCCATTTTTATACTTTTTTGATGTTATACATTGTTTGAAATTCTTAAATTACATGTTAGGAATGCTTTTCTTACATATTAAATATTGTAAATGTGATTAAAAAGCTTGCTTTAACAATAGCAATGTGCATATGTGCTCATCCCCAAGCGGGAAAGGCACCTAAGACTGCAGTTGGGATATGTCTTCATAACATTTGCACATCTGGATCCAGATATTCCACCCCATTTATCTTTTTGTCCAATTGAAAAACAAAACCCACCCGAGCCTTAAGTCTCCTATTAACTGGAACAGACTCTCCAAGGATTGTCTTGTGTTTGAATCAATTCATCTTGCCTTCAACCCTGACTAGCTTTCCAGTCCCTGCTGATTAAAAACATTCCTCCAACATCAGAGTGGCACCAGTGGGTCTCACCATAGGGATGCTGTTCTTAAAGAGTCATGAGCAACATTAGATTTCTACTTCTACAAATTGCTACAATTCACAGCACAACCAGAACGTTTCATTTTAGTTGTACAAGAAACAAGTTTCTTGGTTTTTATAAACGGTCTGTCATCATTTGTTTTACAATTAGTTTAGGGGTTTTCCATGAAGAAATTCTTTACTCTAAAGCTTTACAGCTCTACAGGTCTTTCATTTAGTTTTATAGTGTTTATATGTATATTTATGTAGTTATTTTGGTTTCTTTGTTAGCTTTGACTGTTATGTCCTTCTAACAAGGGCACCACAAAGTGCTGCTGTGGCTTTGGGTCTTAATTACAACACTTTAGAAGCCACTCTTGTTAGTTTTTCGTACAAGTTCACACATTTAAAAAGCAATATCAAATGTCGTCAAAGCAAAAATCTAGGCCTGGTCTGACTTAATCAAGATACAACTATATAGTATAGGCCAAAAGTCTGGTCACACCTTCTCATTTACTGTGGTTTTTTTTGTTTGTTTTGTTTTTTGTTTAGTTTTTCATGACTATTTACATTGTAG
This sequence comes from Xyliphius kryptos, assembly GCA_025769995.1. Lineage (NCBI taxonomy): Eukaryota > Metazoa > Chordata > Actinopteri > Siluriformes > Aspredinidae > Xyliphius > Xyliphius kryptos. The sequence continues at coordinate 13,600 of JAOUQT010032702.1, forward strand.
ATTCTTACCGAAGGCTGAAGGCATCAAAACTTTGAATGAACACATGAGGAGTTATGTACTTAACAAAAAAAGGTGAAATAACTGAAAATGGTTTATATTCTAGTGTCTTCAAAATAGCCACCCTTTGCTCTGATAACTGCTTTACATACTGTTGGCATTCTCTCAGGGAGCTTCAAAAGATTAAAATGGTTTTCAGGTGTGCCTACAAGGGTTAATTAGTATAATTAATTAGTATTCCAACAATGTGCAAAGCAGTAATCAGAGCAAAGGGTGGTCATTTTAAACTTATTTTACATCATTAAGTTATGCCTAATGTTAACTTGTTGCACCAAAAGTAGTAAGGTGAAAGAAAGAAACAGAGACAATTAAATAAATGGAACATGTACAGTACATAACATCTACACATCTTTCATACCCACTGATTTTGTATCTTTATAATGTTATCTTTTTCTCCTGACTACATAGACCAGTAGAGTTAAGCTACTGGATCTGGTCCCAATTAAGAGTTGCATTCCGCAACTAAGCTCACTCTTCCAAACTCATAACTTCCACTGCGCATGTCAGATTTTTCCCTTCTATCCTGCTTTTTCATCCCCATACCCCATACCAACACGCATAAGAATTCTCTTGCTAAGTGGCGGAGTAGTAAAACCTGAACAGATATAGATTACATCATTCTTCCAAACCCAACTGAAGATGAAGTCACACTTTGGAACAGTCAGTGAGGTTAGTTTTTGTTGCTCAATTAGTAAAACAACAATGGCATGAGTAGTTACGCATCTGTCTTGAAGCTGAAAGTGTGTTTTCCAAACACAGAAGAGCTACAATGCCAAACAGTCTGTAATCTGTATAGATGAAGCTTTTACACACTTTAATTCCCTTTATAATATTAACAATCAATTTCTAACTGCAGTAGATTTAAAACATACAGTATGTATTAAATTTATACAATAGCTAGCTTGCAAACTTTAACTAGGCTAAAGGATCACACTACCTGGAGCCTTAATTGGTGGGGAAGCAGGCTCATCAGAGAGAGTGGTCTTCTCTTCTCCAGCCAAAGGCACACTCATTCCTCCATCGAACAATCCAAACACATTTACTGAGTACTTGGTGTTAGCTCTGTGGTACAAACAAATCAGTTGTTTTTATTTTATCCTCACTAGACATTTGAATAACTCAATAAATTGTATGTTTTAAAACCATCTACCTGAGTTCTTCCAAAACAACTGTATTGTCAAATGGACCAACCAGGAGTTGTCCCAAGTCTACCTGATCCTCAGTAGGATGGAAAGTGACCCTATAGCCCTTTACTTCACCAGGTGCATGATCCCATGACACCCTAAAACTGGTCTTAGTGGGCTCAGAGGTTTGCAAGTTTCTTGGACCTTTATATGGTGACACTAGAAGAGAACACAAGACAGTGAAATAACTTATAATATAAAAAGGGGGTTAAAAAATAGCTAGTTTTTAATTAAATGCCAGACTAAAACCTATTATTATTAACATAATGACATGAAGGGGTTGGAAAATGAAACTGAAACCTGTCAATTTAGTGTGGGAGGTTTAATGGCTAAATTGGAGCAGCCTGGTGGGCAGTCTTCATTTATTGCACATTGCACCAGTAAGAGCAGAGTGTGAAGGTTCAATTAGCAGGGTTAGAGCACAGTTTTGCTCCAAATATTGCAACGCACACAACATCATGGGTGACATACCAGGCTTTAAAAAATTGGTTAGATAAACATGAAAGTGAAATTGAACATCTCAGTCACCAGATCTAAATATTATTGAGCCACTTTGGGGTGTTTTGGTAGTGACCTGGCCACTATCCTGCAAGAAGAATGCCTTAAAAATCCCTCTGACCACTGTGCATGACTTGTATATGTCAGTCCCAAGACGAATTGATGCTGTAATGGCAGCAACAGGTAGCCCTACACCATACTAATAAATTATTGTGGTCTAAAACCAGGTGTTTCAGTTTCATTGTCCAATCCCTGTATTTAAAGTTAAAGTATTATACACAGCTACATCAGGCTTTCAGCGGCATGCCATTGCAATTGCACAGCTAACAGCATCTTCCCAGTTTATAGACTTATTGCATTTTTTTTACATGACCCAAGTCCACAAGGGTGTCTTTTTAAACATATTGTGTGAAACTCTGTGTGGTGACACAAATAAATGAGTCGTGGGCTTAGAAGAACATATAGTCAGTGCTGTTATTGTTTTACTTTATGTTACCAGGTTTCACAAAAAAAAAATATTTTTACTGGTGTCAAATTATGTGAACCGATGGTTAGCGACTAAATTGCATCTTAATAACAATTTCTTTCAAATTAGGTATAAAATCTTATTTTACAATAGACATGTTTTTATGGCAAGCAGGAATTCTATAGGTCATTCAAAGATCATCGCTAGCCGTAATAAATTTAACCTTAGTAACAGTCTGTTCATCTTTGCCCTGTCAAAATGACATATTTCAGTGTTTAAAAACCAACATACGTACATGTAGTTCCGGTTCCTTGTCTTGCTTTACCATCTCCATGTGTGTAGATGGGAACCACTGTGATATCATAGGTAGTTAAGGGCTGTAGGCGCCGCAGAACGATGGTGTTTGTGGCACCTGAGGTTTTGGTGACCATTGGACGAGCTCCATCAAGAGTTTTATATGTCACTCTGTAATTTGCAACATTGCCTGGAGCTGGCTTCCAAGTTGCCCGCATGCTTTTCTCCGTTTCTTCATTTACAGTGATCGCTTTGTTGGCAGCTGAAACTGATGGAAATACAAATTACTGACTTTGTATTGGACAAGTGTAACTGTAGCATCCTCCTTGTAAAACTCATCTTCCAAACCTTCATTGTTTAGCTAAAATGACCATAGGTTTCCTCTTTCAAGAACAGATTAAACAGGTTCTGCTTCAAGCAAAATATAGACATTAAGAGACCTTCTCAGCTTTTCTATACTTTACTAATTTCAGGCAGAAAAAATGTTGAACAAATTATCGGAACTATTCGTTGAACACTCTTAGACCACAAATGTAAGTGTTTTATGGATGGAAAATACAACTTTCAAGTTTTGTGAGTGCTGGCTGACCCAAAAAGGTCCAATATGTTACTGAGAAACTGAGAAAGTGCATATGACCACTGAATTGCAACACTGCCCCAACACAAAGCTGCTCAAGGCTTGTTTTTTTACTTAAAGTGGCAGATGGTAGACTGGCCAGAATCAATAAACAAATAGGCAAATGTGTATTTTTCCATTTTAGCATTTTCTTGTCATAACCGAAAAGAAAATTCCCAAAACTGGGCTCAAGTTCCCTTCATATGGTATTTTCATTTTGGCCTGATAAGTGAGGTAAGCCAGGGAGGTGATGTCAATCTACACGCTCTTTCTATGCTCCACTTCCTGCTTTTAACACAAAGCAGGTGTGATACATTACATCAATGATTTGCAAAGCCATACGAGAGTTAGCACACTTACACAAATTAAAACAGTGGGTACATCGGTGGCAATTCAGAAGGAATAAGCATGCCAATTTCAATGACGCTACTCTTAAACTTGTGAAAGGAATCATAAGTCATGCTCACATTTTCCACATTACATTACAGGACCAGACTGAGGTTTATCATAAAGCCTTTGTTTTTTGTTCAGCTGGGGCCCCGTCAGTATATTACATGAATGTAGAGCTGACTAAAATGTAACAAATTTTAAAATAATGCAAAATGATGTATTTTACATAGTGAATCATAAAAGGCAAGTAATATAACATAGACAGTATTCAATGTAATTTATGTCTAAATAAATAGACCTTCTTTGTCATTTGATGGAGAGCATAGAAGGACGAAGGGCTTGGAGGTCATGCAGAAAGGTCCTCCTGAACAAAACTAATGAGCTCATCGCCCACCCAGACTGTGACTAAGCAATAAAAATGTAAGTAAAAATGTGAGTGGATGGTTTGGGACAGCTGTGACTATGGTAGTGGCTTTAAAACCGCATTCATTATGAGACGTTAGTCTCATTGCTTTCATTGTTGGTTCAATAGCAAATACTTCTTGAATTTAAATAATTTGTGTGAAGATGGAAAAAGTCCAAAAAACTGTCAATTCTGAGAAAAATTAACAGTGTTTTTGAATTTATTTATTCACTTTCAAGTGACATAATTAGGTAGAGCAGAACCAAATGGGTGCTAATCACTGACTAATTTAACTTTAGCTAAACATAGCCACGCGTTACAGTATGTAGTATTGATTCACAAATCTGAGGACCCCTTAAATTTGTGTGCTTTTTGTGTGACATCCTATAGTAAGCTTACTGTCTGTGCTGTATATTACAGTTATTACAACACCATTGCCAGGCAGAGTTCAGATTTTTATACCAGTGCAACGTGTAGTATTACGGTTTTCAATATCAATATAATGCTTTGGCAAAAAATACTACATCTTTTTATTTTCTAAAAGTAAAGTTGTTTATAGAATTAATGTTAACTTTAGAAATAAAAATAATCAATAGAATGGCGCCCTGTCCTGGGTGTATCTGCCAAGCGCCCAAGACATTCTCCTCCAGATGGGCAGTGGGGAGCCCCACCGTGACCCTCGTAGAGTATCAAACGGAAGATGATCAATGAATGAATGAATGATTGAATAATTAATGAACTGACTTTAGAATAAAGTCCCATACACAAACTTTACCTTTATTGTTTTAGCATTTCTACTCGTTGCCACACAGGTAAAAGCTATTTCTTCTAATGTAAGGATTAATTTTAAATAAGAGCCATTTAAACACTTTAACTTATTATTACCCATGTGATTATTTTGTAAAGAATCACTGCAACCATCCAAAAAACAGTCTTAGATAAAATTCTCAAATTCTCTTAAATGTAATCTTGTAGTGAAAATAACAACAAAAAAAAAAACTTTGTTCCAAATTAGTATGCACAACTAAAAGTCTTATCAACTTTATTAAAAGCATCATATGGTACGAAATATGTTCAGAATATCAGTACTGTATGGCTTTACCAAGTTAAAACCCTAACTGGCAAAGGAATGCATGACCCACAGGTAACTAGTATACTGTGCTACAATACTGTAAGGAATTAAAGTGAAATATGAGTCTTCTTCTAAATTTCAAGATACATTCTGCACTACTGTAACTCTAGGACTCACATTTGGACTTAAAGATGCATATATGTTGTTAAAATGCTGTATTAAAAGGGTAAAGGTACAAGTACATACTCTTTTTTTATTTTTCAAACATACTTTATCTAATTCAAGGTTCTGTAAATCTGTATTTTATATTTTATATTTTACAGACATCATTTCATTGAGTTCCAAATGCTCAAGGTGTTTTAAATTATTAAATGTTTTAAATCTACTGCTTTAATGTTGACTGATCTTTTTCCAGCATAAATATTTAATACTCTTGATCAATTTTGTAAATCCTATAAGGTATATCTCAATAACATCCCTATGTGTATCATATCTCAGGTCAGCTTAGAAAGCGGGGCCCCTCTTTGAGAACAGAGCAAAGTAAAGGGGGGGAACACCTCTGCTGCATTCATTATGTGGGTGGTAATGGACTTACCATCTGTAGTTTCCTCTCCCACCAGTGGCTCCCCCTCTCCATGGCCGTAAGCTGCGTAGACAGAAACCTTGTAACGTGTCTCTGGTGTCAGCCCCTCCAGCACAGTGGCAGTGACATCACCAGGCACAGTTTTTTCCCCAGCCTCATTGGTGAACATGGATTTCCAGGTGACCCGGTAGCGACGGACATTGCCAGGTGCCGCAGTCCAGGAAACAGCAAAACTGGACTCTGTGACATCTTTAGTCACCAGGTTTGTAGGAGAGCCAAGAACTGAGGAAGAAAAACAACGATGGAGTTGAAAATCTTTTGATATCTTTGACAACTGTTTCTCTACATATTTGTCCTGGAGGTATAAAGGTCACAGTAACCAGTGGAAATATAAATCACTGTTATTACTAATATTTATTGCTGCTGTTTAATCTGTACATAAATCACAGTTATGTTACAGATGGACAAGTTTGCTCCGAGAAAGGGTGTGTTGGGCTTGCATAGAAAAGATTACAGGTATTTTATGAATGTTGCTCAATCTTCAACCAGTCCACTGGTTATGGCCTTAAGGATTTTTAATATTCTGATCTAGTCCATTATAAAGGGTTTAAAAAGTTCTGTAAAACTAATCACTTTCACCGGTTTGATTTTCCATCCTAAAAGAAACTATTTTTTTAGCGGTTCTGTGCATTCTGTCCATTTTCTCACTGGGGCATATGTTGAAATCAAGAGAGGTGAAAAAGGAAAGATATATTAGCCAAAGTTGATTTGTGGTAGTGGATATTGGTTGCCAGTAAATATTTGGCACCGTCAGTCGCTAAGAGACTTTCTGACCACAGGGTGGCTATCAGACTCCAACTACTCACAACTTTCGGCTGAGTATTGAGTTTAGACAGACAGTCAGATGATGACTATTTGGTGACTATTAACATAATATAAGACTCAGTAAAAAACATAAATTACAAGCATGAGAGCTTTGGAATTGCAATTCTTCTTTGGTTTGCTCTGTGTTTGTGGGTAAAACCTTAACAAGTGTCTATTATCCCAAAACCACCCAGCTCGCTAGGTGGCTATCTTTACTAGGGGATATATTTTATGGAAAAGAAGCAATGTATTCTACAAAGTATTGGAGATGAATTCTAGCCTCCAGAGAACCTTCAAATATAATGAGCTATGGCAAAAGTAGCTGCCAAAACGACATGATCCCCACATCCAAGTGCAGATCTATGACAACAGTCCTACAAGGTCCGGCTCACTCTGTAATGACTTCGGCAGACATCTCTCCTCCTGTCTGTCATTTGTAGACAGAACTAAATGCTTAAGCAAATGGTAACTTAGTTTACACACTTAGAAACCCCTTGATCGCGGAGCTCTGGTCTCAATCCTAAAACTGATTTCTTGCTGTGTAGCACAAAATAGAAAAGCAGACAAGTTCACTAAACTGGCATATGGCTACTGGTTGAGTTGTTATCTTGATTGGGATTAAGATTAGATATTGTGAAGGAGGTTTAATGATCACCTGGAAGCAACTCAAAAAGCAAAGCCACCACACACTTCCCCCACAAACAGTAAAAAAGCAAACAGACCACCTTAAAATCATTTAAAGCTCCGGCTCACACTGATTTATGAGGACAAATAACAAAACAGGATGACATTAAACCCTCCTGGTCTCTTCTGTTCCATGGTTTCACTGTTAAAGGATTTAAGCCTGAACGAATACACAAAAGTGCTGTGTATTTATAATCTGTTAGGAGATCTGGGAAAAGGCAAAATTCGAAATGTAAAAAATTTAGTACATAAAATGTGCAAAGTTTACAACCAGACCTCTATGAGATAATCATAATGATAACCAATCCCATAACTACCACAGCAAATGTTTTGGTGGCGAGTTGGTGTGTGTTGCAGTGGTATGAGAAAATCAAATGAATTTTTACTGCTGGATTAAAATAATCCACCAAGTGAAAATGTCCAGCCCCCAGCATTCTGTAGGTAGTGTACTGTGAACAATGATGAAGAAATAAAAAGCCTGACTGTCGCCAACAAATTAGCTACTGTCTATATTTTTACTTCTACAAAGTAAAGCAATAAAATAGTGTGTCTATTAAAAATGTGTCTAAAAAAGTTTATAGTGAGTGGACACAGCAGCACTACTATGTCTTAATAATTACAGTAGTGATGAGATATTATATATGGTTGGCGCCCTGTCCTGGGTGTATCTGCCCGTCACAGACACATATATGTATATGTACATATACATATATGTGTCTGTGTATTTGTATATACATACGGTATATACTGTACACTGCTCAAAAAAATAAAGGGAACTCTTAAACAAGACAATGTAACTCCAAGTCAACCACACTCCTGTGAAATAAACCGGTAAAGTTAGGAATCAACACTGAGTGTGAACCAGTTTCACTGGCTGTTGTGCAAATGGAACAGACAACAGGTAGAAATGAGAGGCACTTAGCAACACCCCCTATAAAGGAGAGCTTCTGCAGGTGGTGACCACACACCTTTTCTCTGTTCTCATCCTTTCTGGCTGATGTTTT